>CAIGRR010253879.1:0-15253 GCA_903798365.1 Fraxinus sp. 1973-6204 | reverse complement strand
CAACGCCCAGATGTTCTCAGTCAATGCCTGAAGCTTGCTATTAATCACTGTGAGAGGCTATTCGAGATATATTGCAAGGAGAAGGATCCATTCTTTGGCCCACAATAGCCTATTAAGTGTATCATGCCATATTATTTAAATAAGTTTTTCACTGGCTGCCAACTTACTGCAACCGTCATTTTTCTGGGATTCGAACTGGTATGTATTAACTATTCGCGACACTTCATTCAATTTTTGCTTTGCAGGATTCTGAGCCAACTACTCTAGTCTCCTTTCTGGATTAATATTTAGTATTTTAATTATTTGCATTAACACTATATTTTACATATTAATGATTGGTAAGTATTAGATCCTAGATTGTTCTTGAATCAAACCATGACACACGTTAGTTTTGGTGGCAAAATTCTAAGAATGACAGTTTGTTTGCTTTCTTTCTGAATACAGTCTTATTTACTTCCTAAATTTATGTTGTCTTATTAACTGGTCGGTGATTATGCTGGTAAATATGATGCTTAGATTCTTTATACTATTTGATCGTATTTAAAACTAATTACTCGTTTACTATGATTTCTAGTTCGATCTCTTGGCGGTTTTTGTTCTCTCCATGGGAAGCAAATGAAAGATGCTAAAACTGAAAGGTGAATCCTTTAGAGCTCCATTGTACTGCTCGGTTATTAACTTCAGTTCTGTATTTTGTTGAATTGTACAGTCTAGACATGGAAGATATATCTGTGCTTGTGGTTTCTGGGCTCTCTCAGTGTAATGGTTCGTCGATAAAAGTTTTTGTTTTTGGAATATTTTCATGTGAAGATTAACCCATGTTTTTGCACAGTCTTCTCCATTTATGTGGGTTTTAGGTAGTTTTTCAGTATTGACATCCGAAACAAATAAATGTTTCGATATGCTTTGCTCTATCTATCAATTATCACAATTTTGCATGTCCATATTCTTCTGAGAAAACATAGTGTTTGACATTTGGGATCTCAATGTAATGGCCAGTCGATGCCAAAGTTGAGATCGTACAAATAGACTCTCAATGTTACATTCTTCTCTTGTGCTCAAGTAAATCCTACATTAACTGATTATAGTGAGAAAGTTCTTTGGACTCTTTGATGCATTCTCGAGATGGTCGCTCCAATACTCGAACCATGTGCTCGCTAGCAAGATTATATATGAGCTTCTTGTTGGAGAAACCACGATATATACAATAGGATTTGACATTGAGCAATGAGTTAGACTTAAAGAGTACTCCATGTATGCAAAACAGATGGTGTTTAAAATTCTCTCCCTAATGCCAAATAGATAGCAATCTATTGAATGCACTGGAGACGCTCTTACGAGGAATTTTCAGTGTTAAAAATGAATATCCTTGGTCCACGCAAAATGTGATGAAAGAATAAAAATTAAACCCACTTTGTATTTTTAAAAGTAATATAGTATTTTAAAATTTATTTTTAAACATTGACTTTCTAAAGTAGAGAGCGTTATGTATTTAAAGGGCATCTTGAAAATATTCATACATTTTAAATGTCAATGTCAAATTTTAGATATTTGCTGGGTTCTAAATAATCTTAAATAAAATTTGTTAACCTCAATTTCTGATCGGTAACGTGGTCGATAAATCTCGACTCTACTTGTGTCCATGCGTAAAGTTTCCCATACTTGAATAAATCATTAAAAGCACCTTGCCTTCTTCGACGTTGGGAAATGTGACCACGAGCATTTTGATGGTTAAGTTAGTCAATTTGTACGTATATATATTTGGGTATGTGATAAATGGAGGATGTGAGCCACAAAAGTGTGTATACGCACCGGGGAAGGCAGTCGCGAGCAGTTTGACAAATTGTTTAAGTGTGCAAGAGCGTTATACATGGACGTGAATGAAATAGGAATTCGTTGATCGCATCAACCGTCAGAAATCGTGGAGAACAAATTTATTAGTTTATATTAATTTTATGAAGTGGCCATATCAACATATAATAATTTTATTATTTATGAAAAATTATTACTTTCTTTTAACATTCATGGTGAAGTTTTTCTATATGGCAGCAAATTTAAATTTGAAATAAGAAGCCGTTATCCACCGCATTTTATCGAGCATGACATGGCAGGAAACAGACCAACAGCAGAATATTTGGTACCCATAAAAAATAGACACGTGTTAGACTATGATTTGCACCATTGGGTTCCCTGAGGAGGATTTGGTGCCCAGTGTGCAGGCGCCAATTTCACAATTTGTATTAGGCCACTGTTTTATGCCTTTTTGGAACTCATTATTTCTACAATATATATATATATTTTTTATTTTTAATCACACATATTTTAATTAAATAATAGTACACGCAAATTCAAAATTTTCTTTATTTTTTAACCACATGTTTTTCTTCAAAATATTATTTCGAAATTCATTTTTATAAAAAAATGGGATTGAAACATGCTCAGATTATAAGGCTCTATTTGGTAAGAACTCTCTATATTATTATAAGATTCTATTTCCATGATAATGATTAAAATTTTGATTTTGATCTAAATTAAAGTCAATGATTAATTTTAACAATATAATTCACGAGACCCACATTTTTTGAACCACACTTTTTGAACCACACGTTTTATTAACATTTATCAAAATATACTAAGTCCCTGTTTGGTTCACATTAAAATTTTCATTCTCTTTCTTCTACTCATTTTCAACCACACATTCTTCAATAAAATAATATTTTTCACCACATCAATAACTTTTCTTTTATTTTCAACCACACATTCTCCATCAATTTACTATTACAGAATACATTTTTTCAAAATAATATAGTTCAAACACACCCTAAAAATCTGATTTTTAACTACATCAAACAGCGATTTAAGTGTTTAAGGGAACGAGTTAAGCCAATTCGATTTGTTAGTGAGACGAGCAAACAAACTACTTGCTTCACTTAACACTCATAATATCGACCCCTATTAATTTTTTCCTTGAAACATCGACCCCTATTAATTTTGGGGAATGCTCCACGCACAGGAGCATTCCCCTTACAATCTCACAGGCCCCCTCACTGTAGAGGGGGCCCCCCATTAATTTTTTCCTTGAAACACTTTTTTAGAATAGTAGCTTAAGATTGGAAGAATCTTCGTGTATTTCAAAGTGAACGCCCAAGTTTACCCCTAGCTTAAAATAAACGTTTAATTAGTGGCTGTAATTACAAAGTAATTAAAATATGGATAATTATTACTTAAATAGTAAGTACAGTGTACACGAAGATATTTTTTTCCATTTGAGGCAAGTCCCATGAATATCTCTCTCCTCATCTCATCTCCATCACTCAAACTCTGATTATTAGGATTTTTTCAATTCCATGGACTCGCAGATCCCTCCCAACTCTATTCCATATTCACTTTGTTGGTTCTTGACTCCTTTACATGTCTCGCAATTTCTTCACTCGCAATTCGGTTTCGGTAATCTTGAATTCCCACATTAGCTTCAATTTCCTTGATTATTGTAATGTTTCTTAATTTTTTTTGATGCCGGGTCCGTTAAAAATGGGATTATATTTCAGGATTTCAGTTCTAGTTAGGAATTAGGAAAAAAAAACTTAGCTTGATGTAGTGAAAGTTCTGTTTCGTTATTTCTCCAAAACATTTTCTCATTTTTTAGTTACACTGAGCATCTATATTGTGCATTCTAAAGTAGATGAATGGTTATACGTTATGGATAAAATATAAATATATATTATGTGACTTGGAAGAGCCGGTCCACAAAAGCTAGCTAATCTTGTTGGAAAACCCAAGCCAGTATAAACCACAAAGGAAGCCCATACTTCCAATGTGGAATTCAGACTCCCATAAATCCCATTGAAAATCATGACAAACCGCCACGCTTGTGACTCGGCGTCCACGTCGAGCAGGTGCCCATACACCCTAAGTGGTAACCGAGACCAAAAGACATGATGCCTGCTCCGATACCAATGTCATAGGACTTGGAAGAGCCAGACCACAAAAGCTAGTTAATATGGTTGGAGAACCCAAGCCTATATAAACCACACAAAGGAAGNACTTGGAAGAGCCAGACCACAAAAGCTAGTTAATATGGTTGGAGAACCCAAGCCTATATAAACCACACAAAGGAAGCCCATACTTCCGGGATTCAGACTCTCATAAATCACACTGGAAATCATGACATATTCCAAGTTCAAAAAGCCTTTAGATGATGTCGTTCAATGAGGTATTAGTGTCCGTAACCAATTTATGAATATTGCGGGTGTTATGTCTTTGATTAAGAGATGAATTAGCTCTGCACACAAGGCCTTGAACATAAAATGTAAATAAATACATCCACCATTGTGTAACTTAAGCAGATGTGATGGTTCAACTGAATTAATACAATGTAATGTTCTTTTACTGCATGTTCAGTTCTTTTAAGGAGACATAGGTAAGTGGAAAAGTATGCACACATTAAAGTCAGTCAAATAAACCTTTGCCAAGCAGAGTCTCGCGAAATCTTCTGTCTTTGCCTTGAATTACATCTGAAAATGACTTGTTTGTTCCGACAACTTCGGACCAAATTAACCCCTTTGATTAGCCAATCTTACAAGATCAATTGGGCGGGCTGGTTGGGAAGGGTTAATTAGCGGAGAAAAGAATTGCTGAATAATATATTCTACTAATTGGTTAGGATGACTGAGTGGCACTCTTCTATTCCTTCGCTTCTTGAATGAAGGAATAAAGCATGATTATGAACTACACTAACTCGATCCAGGAATTTCATTAGACCTCAAATGCACTCCCTATCGGAAATAGATTGATTAGCGATACTCTCGAGCCATGTTTTTGTTGCCCTAGGCTTACCATTATTTCATTTCATTCTATTGGATGGGATCACGTCGTATAGTCTGATACGTGGGATAGATGCAGAGCTTAAGAAGTGCATTTTAGTTTTCCAGTTTTGAGGGTTTTGTTTGTAATCTTAAGCAAATTTATAGGTTCATGTAATTTATTATTGTTGGTTTATGCAATTTAGTCTAAATATACTTTGTGTTCTTCTTTAATGAGAGTTTGTTTTGCAGTGCAAATCATTCTCTTGATTGAGTGAGAGTATATTAGTCGCCATGGATGAAACAGTAAGTGATGAGCGGACTGAAGTGGGTGTGGATGACGTTAGACATGTTCGAAGTAAAGGTTGTGAGTTCTCATTGAAGCCTGGCAGCTCTAGCATGCTGAAACATAATGAAATGGTTACGCCTTGTGAGGATGATTATCATGAAAAATTGTACTTAAGGTCAGATACTTTGGATGCAAAGAACCTAGAAAGAATTGGTTCTTCTGAACATGCTAGTACCAGTCCACGTTGCATGGATGATGCTGGGATCATGGTTGAAGAGTTGACTTTGAGAAATTATGACTGTGAAAAGTCAGCTGTTGTAGGCATTTCGAACAATAGAGATAGAAAGCAAATGATGCAGAACCAGTGGAAGCAGTTGTATCAGATGACAAGTGAATCAGGAATTAACCTCTTGCAAGGACAAACAGGGTACAATGAAAAACTTCGATCAAAATCAAGTATCTCAGACGATGGGGGTAACACTTCCTGTCCCAGGTTTCAAGATCAGCAACCACTATATTTCAATCATAACAAAATGACGAGCAATTTATTAAATAATTCTGATATAGGTACATCAAATTATCTGTTCTACCCATCTGAAACCACTAGACCAAAAATTTTATCAAAATTTGGGTTCTCAGAGTACTCCATAAAAGGTTCATTGAGAGAAGAGGGATTAATACATCAAAACTCTGTTCGCATAGGATCTGGTAGTGAGTCTGTGGACCATACATGCACTAAATCTGTGACGGCTGACTGTACATGCTTTAAACCTGAGACTACCGGCTTGGTTGATTCTGTTGCACCATTAGGTTTTACTTCCGCTACTTTTTCACCTCCTGACAGTGTTTCTGAACCATGGACTAATTGTAATTCTCATTTTGTTGGCGACGGAATCAGTTTGAGAGAATGGCTGGAAGCAGGTCGAAATAAGTCAAATAGAGTTGAGAGCTTGAGTATATTTAGACAGATCGTGGCTCTTGTGGATTTTAAGCATTCTCAAGGAGTTGTGCTGCAAGACTTGAGGCCTTCCTGCTTCAAGTTGTTGGGATCATACGAGGTGTTGTACCTTGGATCTTCTGTACACACTGGGGTCACCAAAAGTGTTACAGATCAAGGTAATTCCCATTCAGTTCGTAGTCGAAATGAAAAAAGACAAATGCATGCTAGTGTGCTTCCTTTGGGCTGCCATTCCGTGAAGAAGTGGAAATTAGGTGGGAACATGAACCGTGTTCCAAGGTGGCCACAATTTCCATCCAGGTCAGGTAGATCTGCATCTGAAAACATTACTAAAGCAGATATTGATGGGCCACAAGATTCTTGGAATTATTCTGATGAGGAAGAACCCCTTAAAACTGAGTGCAAGAACCAAAGCAAATTCTGCAACGGTGATGTATTTAGTATATTGCAGCCATTGCAGTCTTGTGTAAGCTGTATGTCAGAAGAGAAGTGGTATACGAGTCCTGAGCTGTCCACTGAAACGGGCTGCACGTTTGCATCAAATATATTTTGTCTAGGGGTTCTTCTGTTTGAGGTTTGTAAATGACTTCTACTGAAGTAATTTTGCTTGCAGTCTTATATTATGAACTTACCTGAATGAAAAGCAAATGTCAGATGTGATAGTAGTAAAAGTATAAATCCTCATATATTTTCATGACCTTGACATGAAACTGATGTTATACTTTTGTAACTGTTTAAAAAGATGATAATGACTCAGGACATCAAAAATGATGTCCATGAATATTGTAGTCTGATTTAGATAACATTTACCCTTTAGAAGTGCATATGTTCTTATTTCCCCCGTCATTTGGTCATTTTGAGTTTTTTCCTATGATGCCAAATATTAGCACGATAATTTGGAGGACAATGAGGAAAATATTACCTTTTTGTTGGATGGAATTGTCAGTTATGAAAAGTTTATAATGCTAATTTGAGGGAAAGAAAATAGAGACCCTGATATTTGCCAGAATGGTGGGTTAGAGGGTGAATTTGGTAGAAAGGCTTGGGAGATTGAAAGAAGTGAGCCTATTCTCTTTAAGAATTAGAATCTGTTTTGCCTATGTTCGAATGTGGTTAGTTTGCAACCTACGGTTTAGCCTTTCTTATGAATGTGGGAAGGTTAGTTTTAGCATACCCAAGAAAAAGCGAGCACCGTTGTTTGTTTCAATTTTGTGTCCTTCATGAAGGCTTGAACTGGCAGCATAAGTTTTTGATACTAATAAAATGTGGTTTCTCTCAGTTACTTGGCTCATATGATTCTGGAAGATCTCATGCTGCTGCAATGCTTGATTTACGCCATAGGATTCTTCCTTCTGGCTTTCTTTCAGAGAATCCTGAGGAAGCTGGATACTGTCTTTGGCTTCTTCACCCTGAACCTGCATCACGCCCAACAATCAGGTAGTTTTTTTTTTT
Source organism: Fraxinus sp. 1973-6204 (assembly GCA_903798365.1). Taxonomy (NCBI): domain Eukaryota; kingdom Viridiplantae; phylum Streptophyta; class Magnoliopsida; order Lamiales; family Oleaceae; genus Fraxinus; species Fraxinus sp. 1973-6204. The sequence goes on along the minus strand of CAIGRR010253879.1, from coordinate 7,752 downwards.
TTTTCAATTTCTGGTTTCAATTTTAAAAACTTCCCCCTCTTTTATTCTTCTTGATTGAAACTTTAATAATGTTGGTTTAAGCCGTAAAAATCTCTTGAACATGGTGTCTCAGTGAAATCACAATTAGCTACATGTCAAATTTATCATCTAAGTCTTCTGTTTAATTCCATAAGTGTCAGTTTGGAAAACAAAGAGGTGAATACAACTAGTATTAAACTGGCTTGATAGTGCAAGTATCAAAGCAATGAACATATAGAGCGCCATACATAATTATAAAGTTATCACTGTTTTCGAGGTTTTGGAGATCATGTCGATGTAAAATATTTGTAAAAATATTTTCTCAAATTGACAGTCTCTGTCGTATGTAAACTTTGTTTTGAGTCATGTTAGTTTCAATGTGTAATGTCTGTTGCTACTGTTTCATGACAGGGAAATTCTACAATCTGGATTTGTAAGTGGAACTCAAGGCCTCTCTGGACACCAGTTATTGTCATCAATTGATGAAGAAGATGGTGAATCAGAATTGCTATTGTATTTTCTTCTGTCACTGAAAGAGCAAAAACAGAAGGATGTATCCAAACTAGTGGAACAAATCCAGTGCATAGAAGCAGACATCAAAGAGCTTGAGAAAAGGCAGCCTAACGAATCATTGGTTTTATCTTCCATACCTCAGGAGCTTCTCACTGCAAGTGGACATTCAACTTTGGATGTGCCTTCAAAGATATCCCCTGTGTGTGATAACAAAATAAGTTCGATGAGGAATATTAGGATGCTTGAAAGTGCTTACTTTTCCTTGAGACCCAATATCCGGCTTCCAGACACTGATGTTGCGACTCATAGAGATGGAGAGCTGTTGAAAAGTCGAGAAAACTGGTGCATCACTGCTAAGGACAGACAAAAATACAAAATTGCAGATCGCTTAGGGGGTTTCTTAGATGGTTTGTGCAAATATGCTCGCTACAATAAATTCAAATTACGAGGGATATCAAGGAATGGAGATTTCAGTAATTCAGCAAATGTAATATGTTCATTGGGTTTTGACCGGGATGAGGAATATCTAGCTGCTGGTGGGGTGTCGAAGAAGATACAAATATTTGAATTTCAAGCTCTCTCTACTGATTTCGTTGACTTTCATTATCCAGTTATTGAGATGGCAAACAAGTCAAAACTCAGCTGCATTTGCTGGAATAGCTACATCAGGAATTACCTCGCTTCATCTGATTATGATGGCATAGTTAAGGTGTGCATTCTGGCTCATTGTTCTAATAATATTCAATGTGAATAATATAAACTACTATAATTTGTCTGAAGATCAATGTGCATTTCTGGATTAACATAAATCTTAATAAAAGACTTAGAAAAGAGAGCATTTTTTTTTTTTTGCTGAAATGTGATCTGAACTTCAAAAGAACCAAAATAAGCTAAATCACTTAATCTAAGTAGGTTGCTTAAATGGGCTGGATTACGATCATTGCCACCAAGGACCTTCACTTTTCTATCTTGTAAGCTGCCACACCTGTTAGTTATATATTTTGTTACTGTTGTGCACCTAAATTTTTGTTAGAAATGAAGTATGTTTGGGAAGTGTTTATAAACAGTTAACAAATTATAAATAGATAGAAATGAGTGGCATTAAGTAGGGCAGTGCTTGTGGGTAACTCAAATTGTGTAGATAAAAAATGGCTCGAGTGTTTATATACTGTTTATAAACATGAGCCAAACATAGGCTAAGTCTGCGAAAATGGAGAGCTTAATGGCGTTCTTCAATATATGTGTTGAATGGCTGTATTATTTGATGGACACTTAAAAAGGATTTTGCTTTGCATAGAAATAGCTTTCCATGTATTTATATGAAGTGCAGTGCTGACTCCTATCTGTGAAGTTCATGATTTCCTTTTTTTTCCCGAAGGATATAGCTTCTCATACTATTGGCATCATGACCATAAAATTGATTGTTCTCGTGGAGCCCTAGGCCTGTTCATCTCTTATGTAGAAAAATCTGCAAGACCAGCTACCAAGTGAACTTTAATGTTTTCGCTTACCAGGACAACAATTATTTCTGCTTGGACTTTTGTCATTTTCTATGCCTCCTTGTTTGCTCGTATACCTTTGCCTCCTGAACTGAACTTTGTTAATTTATTTTGGGAAAGTATTCTCTGTTATTGAGTCTGAGGAAATAAAAGAGGGAGCAAGACTTTCAAGCCTTCAATAATAGAAGAAGAACAAGATGTTGTAATTGACTTGGGAAGGGAAAGAAGAAAAATTAGTACTGTTACACTTGATAAATGTTAAGATTCTTTTATAGCATTTTATAACTGATACTACCTGAATCCATAGTCAATAGGCGTGTTCAAGCTCGCACCCTGAGTTCCAACAGAGTGTTCTTGCAATGAGAGTGGTAGCTAGAGCAAAAGCATGTGTGCATTAGTTTCCCAGATTTATCACATTCAAATTTCCTTAAAAGAGCTTGCACGTGTGTATATTACTATTGCAAATTTAGTGTATGCTCCTCAGGTAATGCAAATTTATGTTGACAGTTGCACTGTTCTTAAATATTACTTTATATTTATATAGGTGCCTCCATACTTTCTAATTTTATTTTATTTTTCAATATCTATCTCTTGTTACTGACATCTAAACATTTATATTGACTTGGTCATGAAGTAGTTTCTTTTTGCATTGGTCTTGAAATAACTGATTGAATCGTCGTAGTTATGGGATGCGTCAACAGGGCAAGAGTTTTCTCATTTCATTGAGCACAGTGAAAGGGCATGGTCTGTTGATTTCTCTCGTGTGGATCCCACAAAACTAGCCAGTGGAAGTGATGATCGTCTGGTAAAACTTTGGAGCATCAACGAGGCACGGTCTATCGTTTTGGTTTTAGTCTATCTGTCTCCTGCTTTTAATTTATTGAGAGCCATGCTATGCTTTTTAGAACTCCGTCTTTTGGGTTACAAGTTCTTTTTTCTTGCATTAGAATGATTCTCAATTAGGGTTAAAGTGGACTCATAACCACACCATTTTTGTACAAAATACAGATTGAACATGAATGTTGATTATGACGTCAGTGGTACCAGGGGGCGGACCCATGAAGGAAGTTCGGTGGGGGCGAAACCAAAAAATCTTGGAAAAAAAAATCTGAAAACCTGGACAAAAAAAATAAAAAAAAAATCTGAAGAAAAATCAGGAATTTGAAAATTGAGTGGGGGTGGCGGCCCCCACTGGTCATCAAATAGGTCCGCCCCTGAGTGATACAGTAGGCAGTACATAAAATAACCCTTTCTTTTGCTTTGTAACTTGCATGCCTCTTAGAAAGAATGAAAACGAGACAGTTCAATGGACAATTAACTTTCCCAGCTGGTATCATTTGGTACTATTCACATTCTAGCACCTGCAGATTGATGCCTGACCTTCTGCATGGTTGGTTGGGCATGCATTGGGCATCAAGCCTTCTACATTCGAGAAACTGCTTCCAGCACTTCATCACTCTGGGATGGAATAGTTATAGGGCCTTATTAAACTGATCTTTCTTCTTTGGTGCAGAAAAACAGTATCTGCACAATAAGGAACAACGCAAATATCTGCTGTGTTCAGTTCTCCACTGACTCCGCTCATTTGTTGGCTTTTAGTGCTGCCGATTATAAGACCTATTGTTTCGATCTTCGCAAAGTTTCAACTCCTTGGTGCATATTGGCTGGCCATAAGAAAGCTGTTAGCTATGCAAAATTCTTGGATGCTGGAACTATTGTTTCTGCATCCACTGACAACACACTGAAGATTTGGGATCTAAGTAAAACAAGTTCCAATTGTTTATCTAGGGATGCTTGCACGTTAACTCTTAGAGGACATACTAATGAGAAGGTTAGTCACTTATGACCCAACCTATGAAGCATGGAGACTACTAATACTGGGGTGGCGTGACTGACATAGTGGCATGTATCAGGCAACATCTGACACGCCTGGTCACGTGTTTGACATGCCACGTGGCATGTCCTATTTTTTATGTACTTATAAATTTCTGACAATGGACACTTCCCGAACACCTCTCAAGGACGTACCACAAGGCATCTTTTGTATTATTCATATTCTTTAGAGTTCTAACATGTTCTCGAGGACACAAAAAGCCTACTTTGTAAATTTTGAAATTATAAAATTAGAGAAATGTTTGATTATTAAGACATTTGTATAGAAAAGCCAAATATCGCAACAAAAATTATTTGACCTTATGGTCAAATTTGTTTTATATCTATTATATGCATTGCTTCTTCTCTAGCAGTACTAATAATATATAGTTTGACCCAAAGATATCTTAGTACAACGTACTCCCTTATTCAAAAGATTTTACCTGCAATATTTCAAAAGCTAAAAAAATATTGATGTTGTTGAAAATGTAAAAGTATTGATGGAACGCAATAATACAATTTTAAAAAAATTAAATCGGTGTTGTTGCTACCCCAACGTGTCCCTGTCCTTTATCTGAAAATCATGTATTGGTATGTCCACATCGTGCTTCTTAAGAACCATCCTGTGGTCATTTTCTTCTTCTAAATAATTTTCAGAGTACTTCTTGTCTTAACACGACTTTTGTTACCTTTAATATTATAGACATCTCGTCTGCTTAACTTGGCATTCTCACTCCTGCAGAACTTCGTGGGTCTATCAGTTGGTGATGGTTACATAGCCTGTGGTTCGGAGACAAATGAGGTGATCTTCACTTTTAACTTGCACTTTTCATGTTGTTTATGCAGATCCCGTTGTTAAACGTTTCCTGTTTCATGATATAGGTTCTGTGATAGAAACTATTAGTTTATGAAGGTAAGAAATTACAGTTGTAGCATCACTTTGGGGAAGTCAAGCAATAGTGTTAAGTTGTTGATAATCACATTTTGAGGTTGCAAAAGATTTAGTGAAATGTTTACAGGCCTGAGAACCTAGTAAATCCATCAGTTCGGGGAAGATATTGTGTCAAGTCATTGATAGTCATATTTTTAGTTTACTTACTGTTTAATGAAACTCCAGGTGTTCACGTGCACAGGTCTGAAACCTAGGATTATATACCAATGCAGTGGACCTGATAGTTTTTAATTTTTGCTTTGCTGAAGTATGTTCTTAAATGCCATAGTATGAAATTTATATATTGTTGGTGTAGGGAATTTTGATGAAATAATTTGTGGAAAAATCAAAATAAAGCACAATCACAGAACATAATCAATATAAATGCAAGAACACCAAAGTTGTTGACCCAGTTCAGCCAATAGGCCTAGTTTGGGAGCTCAGGGATTGTAGCCCGTTCCACTAGTGCAAAACAACCTTCCAAGAGAGAGTAGAGTGTACAACAAACTTCTCAAAAACTCTGGTTTGATCATCGATCCGTATGGATCTACAAAATTAAGACACAAGTCCTTTACAACAATCAACCATAACCAGTCCTGACCAAACCGTAGAACAACACAGACTTCACAAGCCTAAAGTTACTGTTGCAGGACAGATTTTACAGGATTAATCACAAAACCAGAGTTAGGCAGAAGAATTTTAACCCAAAAGGAAGAAGAAAGAAACCCTCTCAAAACGAAGAGTCTAGAGAGAAAACTGTAGAGACAACAGAAAATCAAAAGACCCGCTATAGTAACCGTCCTGCCTAAATAAATGAAACATATATACCAAGAATAAATCTCAGCCACCCATTTGATCAGATGGTTTATCCTTCCTCAACTAGCACAATCCTTGCCACAACCAATGAGCCATTTGGAGGTTGCCATGTAGGCCATCCATAATCCAAATAATCTGCCAAGGCAAATTTCAAAAATGGCACCAATTTAATAGTGTTTTGAGAAGCACACTTTTTCAGTTGGAATTGCTTCTATTGCTCATGGCTGTAGAATATGATGTTATGATATCAGGATTACTGTTCTATTGTGGCCCTGAGTACTTATTCTTGTTGATTTTGCTCAGTCCCCAAGTTTTCCTATCGTGCAATTCTATACATACAATTGATTACATATTTGTCAAGTACACTTGTCATGCAAAAATGTCGTGAGAATCAGAAAATCTAATGAATTAATCTCTGTTCTGGTGCTTTCTTTCTGATCGCACTATTTAGGTTTTTCATTATGAACTTCTTGCTGAAGCCTCTTAGTTTCAGCTATTCACATTTGTTATGTTGGTTTTCAGGTGTTTGCCTATTATAAATCTCTGTCGATGCCAATTACTTCCCACAAGTTCGGCTCCATTGATTCCATTTCTGGTAAGGAGACTGAAGATGATAATGGACAGTTTGTTTCTAGTGTTTGCTGGAGACAGAAATCAAATATGGTGGTTGCTGCCAATTCCACCGGTTGTATAAAACTTCTTGAGATGGTTTAGAATTAAATTTTTTTCCCATGATCAGCTGTGATATTTCAGTGTCATGGCTGCTTATAGCTGGAGCCTATCAAGCATCTTCTGATGGTTTGTCATTTTATTACTGCCTGAAGCAACTCTTTGACGTCTGTTGTCTGGTTTTTCCAAAGTTGGAAACTTGAAATTGTTTCTTCAAAGTTGCCTAATGCCTGAAGATTCTTTGACATATGATTGTCCATTTTGTTACTATAAAGTTTCATACAATCGCCTATGGTGACGACAGATATTGAAATAAACTAAAACGTGCAGAGAGATGGAGGCTGCCTGAAAATCATTTCTTTGCAGATGTTGCAGAAACTGATATGGAAGAGCTCTGTTACCCTACCAATTTGAAATGAATGCTCAAATTTGAACTAGATTCTATTGCTTTCATTGTGTACATGTATCCAAGATGTCACTTTGGTTGAGATTGTCATATAGATTGTTCTGCAGAATTCGTTGTATGTACTACTATGTACACAGTTGCAGCAAATTTTGATTAGCTGTATAACTCAGTTTCTTATATGCACCTCTAAACATGAAAGGTGAAATAAAATTGAAAACATATGTCAGATGCCAGAATTTTTTTATTTTTTCATATTTTTGGTGTAATCTTTGTTTTATTGCATTAGAGCTTTAGTGTCTTTTGTTTACCTACTAAGATCGATGTAAATTTTAGTGTTCTAAAAATCGTAAAGTGTAATTAAGTGAAGAGGCCAAGTTTGGGCTTAGGTGAGTATAAGCGTAAAAAAATGTTTTCTTATTTTAATATTATTTTAAATTATTAAATCAATTTAAAAATTATTTAATAATCACGCCTAGGTGTGAAAAGAAAAGAAAAAAGAAAAAAGAAAAAAGAAAAAGCACCAAGCGTGACATTTTGCTGGCGCTAAGCGCCTAGGCGGTGCCTTTTTTAGAACACCGGTAAATTCTAGCTTTCTTACCCTGCTATTTCTGTCTAAAGAAATAGAGCAAGGGGCGTACCTTTTTCCTATGAGAAGGTTGAAAGCAAAACCAACCCAAATATTGGGTAAGATGAAATATGCAAAAAGAACATGCACAATCAAGAACCTGAGAGATTTCACTATTTTCCAGCCGAGTTTGGTGCAAACCATGTAACAACTTCAGAACAAATTTTTAAAAAAAAAAAAAAAAGGAAACAGATTAACAAAATTTAACAATATCCCAAACACTGTAAACTTAAGTAAACAAGGTTTAACGGAGTGAAAAAAAAAAATGTAAATTTTTTTTTTTTTTTCAGTGGGGGCGGCCGCCCCCGCTGGGCCCTTCGTGGGCCCGCCCCTGGTTTATAAGACATTTTTGTTGTGATTTTTAAGGTGGTGCTTGTGGTGGTAACATGTTCATGGTGTATGT
>CAIGRR010253874.1:0-10302 GCA_903798365.1 Fraxinus sp. 1973-6204 | reverse complement strand
TTGTATTTTTAAATAAATATATTTTTAATTGTATGCTTTTATTTTTGTCAATTCTTTTAATTTTTTTTCATGTTTCACAATGCCTAATATGATGTGGAATTTGTTTTTATATTAGTTTTTTACCTCAATTTGTGCACATATGACGTGGCCAACAGAACCATGGCCTCATTCCCTCCACGTACATTACCAGCGTATTGAAACACTTCGCCAGGATGTAAAGGTTACCGACCGAAAAAAGGTTTGACAACCATTTGCACTTCGACGATCAAGTCAATGGCCATATGAGAAAGAATGAGTGCAAGACAACCCTCTTTGTCATGTGTATGCCATATAGATATAACACTAGTTTGTGCAAATTATTTATTTTTCCATTATTAATATGTTTTGTACTTAAGGATTGTTGTTGTTTGATTAATGAATAGATGCTTACAAGTTGTTGAACTCCATTTAGGCGTGAGTTTTACCTTGTATATAAATTAAAAACGAAAGAGTAAATTTAAAGATTTGAGATTTTTATTTTTCGAGATATCCTATTGATGTTTCGCATTGATATGCCATAAGAGCGAATAAACTCTTGTATATAATATTCACACTTCCATCGATATTATTGCTGAAGTCTTGCCAAATTTGTTGGTCGAAAAATTTGAAAATTTAATCTTGGTAGGATTAGATTAATGTGTTTAGGAAAAATCAAATGAAAGACGTTAGAAACTTCGAAAAGACAAAATAAAAAAATAAAAAAATGTAAAATAAGACTTGCAAGAATATTCTATTCTAATTGATAAATTTAGTGACGGAAGATGGTCCAATTTAGAATTCAATTATTGTTGGTGTTAACTGATTTATGCAGTTTCAACTCAAATCACAAGTCCATATTTATATTATTGGCTTTAACAATTGCTGATCATAACCAAATGGAGAAAGNGACGGAAGATGGTCCAATTTAGAATTCAATTATTGTTGGTGTTAACTGATTTATGCAGTTTCAACTCAAATCACAAGTCCATATTTATATTATTGGCTTTAACAATTGCTGATCATAACCAAATGGAGAAAGCTGTAATCCTAACCATATCATTCTTCCTTTTGACATTCTATTGTTTCGTGTCCCTTGTTTCATCTGTTGACACCCTTATACTTGGGGATGTTCTAAATTCATCTGATGTTTTAGTTTCTGTAAACAAAGTTTTCACTTTAGGATTCTATAAGCTCGAATATAACAGTAATATTTATTTAGGAATATGGCGAAAACAATCCTGCTTCAGGAGCTTTTACGCTAGAATGGGATCCAGCCAGAAATAGATTGATTGTACGACGGCGAGGGTTGGCTTATTGGACCAGTGGGGACTTGAAAAATTATACGGATGAGAACTCGAGATTGAATGTCAAATTTGAGAATATAGTCCCTAAACCCGATATTGCAAATCTTAGATACAATTTCACCAATGTTTCAAATGGTGTGGAAGATTACTTCAGCTACTCCCTTATCAGGTTGACACCTGAATATCAAAGAATTATTTCTGGATGGTGGCTGAGATATAACGGGGATATATATAGTAGTGATAGGCCAATGATAGCACGAACAAGTCTCTGTTATGGTTATAACATACAACAATTTTCTGTTTACGCAGGCTGTGAATAATGGGAGCAGCCCAGTTGCAGGAATCATAATGAGACATTTGTTTTAAAATCAGGGCATTTTGCTAATGGAGATGGGAGCGAGCCAATTGCAGAATCTGCTTATGATAATGATGATAATGCAAGTCTTACTGAGAGTGACTGCAGAGAGAACTGCTGGAAGGACTGTGAATGTGTAGGCTTTACTGGTGGAGATGACTATGGATGTTCATACTGTAAAGGGAGAAATTTGACTTTTGTACAGAGTTATGATGGTTCTGAACCTAAACAATTCGTTCTTGTTCCAGGGGCTTCAAACAAAACACAGTCTTCAACCAAAAGTAAGTTCATATTATTTAATCAAGAATTTTTCACCATATGCATACATTTCCTTACTTCAATTCCTCTGTTTTGGGGTTTAGAATCCTTTTTTTTTTTTTAAATTTCTTTTCATTTGGGTTCTGATTTTTTGCAAAAGAAATTTCTTCTGACCTAATACGTGAAGATATATGAAGGCATATGCAGGTCAATAAATGTACTTCCCTTTTTCCTCTATTCATGACGTCCCATAGAGATATTTCTCTTTCAACAAAGCGTTTACTATCATCAAATGATAAATGACAGGATGGAAGACATGGAAAATCATTACTTTGGTTATTATGGTAATCGTACTTTTGTTGGGCTGTGTATGGTTCATCATCCGAAAAATTGAACAAGGTATCTTTCTGATCACTTGTAGCTTTTCAAAACTTTCTTCCAGGGGCAGACCCACATGGGGTCATGTGGGGTCAAATGACCACACAATTTTTTTTTTTTTAGTTTTTTTTCTTTTACCTAACACTTACCAGTTAATGAATTCTCATTTTTGACCTCACAAGACAAATGGTCTGGGTCCGCCCCTGCTTTCTTTATATTCCATAAAATAAAATACCTATAAGAAATATCGGAGAGCTGGAGAAGAGAAGATTATATGCACACAGTTTGACTTCAACAGAATAACTGGAAAGATGATACAGGATACAAAGATTCATTTCAAGAGTTGTAGTTGCACTGTCATTTTTAATGTAGGGAGTATTGCAATTATTATCTAAATAGACTAACGTCTAGACATTTACGTAAATTGTAATTTATGAATATATGACGTGGAAGGGTAAAAACAATATGTGTACACGGTGTGTTTTGTAAATATCCTTGAGAGTTTTTAATATCCCGTTTCCAGTTCTAATTTTCTTGATGATCTTGATTGGCATTTTTATGTTGATGCTTTGGATGATCATCTCATAGGGAAAAGAAAGGAGGAAGAATTACGTGAACTGATGACCCTAGAGGAATATACTGAAACACATACAGTTGAAAGTGACGGGGGACAGGGTCATCATCTTAGACTGTTTTCATATTCGTCTATCGTTAGAGTTACGGGCAGCTTTTCGTCAACAAACAAACTGGGAGAGGGTGGTTTTGGCCCGGTTTATAAGGTATATTTGAATTGCAAAATATTTTCTTTGTCAAATGAGAATATTAGCAACTATGTTGAGAATATTATGTATGCAGTTTTTGGTGTTCTTTGAATAGGAATGATCAGACTTTACGGTATATAAGTATTTCTCTAATCCTAAAGTTGTAGTAAACGGTAAAAACTACATTCTTTGAGCCAATTTGCAGCCCTTTGGAGCTTCAAGTAGCACCTCATTCTTGCATCAGAGTAGTTGAAAAGGCACTCATTGATCATCGCTGCTGAAATACACTTATTGCCTTTTCTCTTTATTAACCATTGTCCAATCTTACATTCTTAGAAGACATAAATTTTAGCCTATATCTAGCTCTAGTTTATAAATTGTTTATAAACACTCAGACACATTTTATTCACACATTTTGAGTGACAAAAAACAAGTAATACCTATATATGCATCACTCATTTTTATATATTTATAATTTAAACGGTACATGCATGATCTGCAACTATTTCTTCTTCTGATAAATATATTAGTATTGCTTCAATATAAATATGACATGGCCACTTCCTTTGACAGCATCCACTAATTTAATAATAAATGAAATATATGTGTTTATATATCATTACAGGGAGAAACCGTTGAAGGGCGAAAAATTGCAGTAAAGGTACTCTCATGAAGGTCAGTTCAAGGATTGCTGGAGTTCAAAACTGAACTAATACTTATATCTAAAATCTAACACGTGAATCTATGACTACATGCCTAACAGAAGTTTGGACTTCTTTCTTTTTTGTGAGTACCATCTAATTCTTACAGTTTATTTTCTTAAATTTCATTTAAAGAATAATGAAATTAATTTTGTTTACTTAAACATATTACCACGAGTTCAGAAACATAATTGGAGTCAACAAAATCTGTATTTTCTTGTATGAAAAGGAAGGACAATTCACATTTTATCTTTATTTGTTTAGGTTAATTATTTTTTACCTCTTATTAGTTAAAATATGTTTATCTTATAGCAATTTTTGAAAAGATTTAATCGGGCACTGAGACATTTTATCTCCTTGAGCCGATGTGTAAGCCTCGAGGCACTTTGAGCTGCAGACCTCAAGATAATACAATAAAAGAATTCAAAAAAAAAATATAAAAATATATTCATAATATATATGGAACCCTTTCAAAAAAACTCATAATAAAATTAAACTAATTAACAAAATTAAAAGTCTAACTTGTAACGAACATAAAACAGATAATAATACAGAAAATAATAGATTCTCAACTTAGTAGTCATGTAACAAAATAACGACTGCTAATTATTATTATTATTATTATTATTATTATTATTATTATTATTATCTTTTTGTATGATCCCTACTAATATCATCATCATCGTCATTATAATTTTCTTTTCATTATGCCATCATCCTCCAATTGCAATTGTGTATTCTGCTTCCAATTTTCCTTTTCTAAGCTGAAAAAAGAAGATAAAAGAATTTGTAAAACATTTTAGGTTATAAAGAAATAACTCAAAAGACCAAGGCTAATAATGAAAAGTTTAAAAAATGCAAGGCAAACATGCAAACACCTTAGTTGGTTTGAGGCGTAAGCGTAACTAAGTCAAGGCATACGCCTCAATAAAATGAGATAGTAAGAAAACATAGTACATGACAAGTCCAACTAAGAGGGAGCTCCTAAGCTGGGATACGCGTTTCACCATCAATGAAGGGATTGATCAAGGATTTCTCTACCATCACAAATACTCACGATTACAAATAGTTCACAGAGATTTGAAAGCCAGTAACATATTACTTGATGAGAAAATGAACCCCAAAATTTCTGATTTTGGAATGGCGAAAATCTTCAAGCACGATGTGATAGAAGTAAATACAAGTAATCGTGTTGGGACATAGTAAGTAACAAAATAATATTTCTTTTCAAAATGGCTGTTGATAATAAATGTTATATATGCTCCAGGCTCATTACCAGTGAATTAATGCTTCGATGATTTCACAGTGGTTATATGGCTCTTGAGTACGCGATGCAGGGTATTTACTCTATCAAATCGGATGTCTATAGTTTTGGAGTTTTAGTACTTGAGATTGTGAGTGGTCGAAAAAACAATAGCTTCCACAGTGAAGAAGGTCCGCTCAATGTGGTAGAATATGTAAAGTTAACTTATGATCATTTTTTAGATTCATCTCATTTTTGTTTTTCTTTGTACTTATGTTTAGTGTAAAATTATTGTAGGCTTGGGAACTTCGGAGTAAAGATGCCACATTAGAGCTCATGGATCCCGTGCTGAAGAGTTCATGTAGCCGTACAGATCAATTGAAAAGATGCATTCATGTTGGTCTTTTATGCTTGGAAAATTGCGCAATTGATCGCCCTACAATTGAGGATGTTATATCCATGTTAAAAAATGAAATGATGCTTTTGTCAAGGCCAAACTGTTCAGCATTTTTCACCAAAAATAGTACCGTTTATGAACTTGAAAATGGTAAGTCTGAGAAGTTTTCGGCTAATGGACTTTCGATGTCTGCAATCGATGGAAGATAGTGAAAGTCGAGAGCTACTCCTATTTGTTACACTACGTGGGTATTCCATGATATTTTAAGTTATTACTAAACTATGTAGCTTTTGAAAAATTCCATTTTTGTTATACATTAGTATTTGTGTCCAATGTAATTATTGTTGTTCATTTGTAATGCAGACACAAGCGAGAAAGAATAATAGTACATGATCAAGATCCATTGAAGCATGCACGATAACCGAAAAGTGAACAATAATTTTGCTCAAAAACCTCCAAGTATTTTATCTAATTCAAGACCAACCAAGTGTACATTGAAACCTTAAGCCACATTTAAACCGGGGTAATCATATTATTACCGCTAGAAATTTTACTTACTACATTATATTATAACCACACCACAATTAAAACATGTTTATAACAAATTCACCCTAACAAATTTACAATTATAGTCCTAAACCAATGAAAACTAAAAATGAAAAAAAAAATACAATATTATTGATTTTTCTCATCTTTTCAGACCCATTTTTCCTCACCAACTTCCCCCACCCATTGGCTCAATAATATGCTCGGAAACAAGCTCAATATTTTCCATGAACATCAGGAAACATTTGCAGAAATGTAGACCATTTAGTAAAAGATCAAGAAAATAAAGAATTTTTTGCAACGAAAAGCTTCACCTCAGAGCAATGATGGCTGCGTGAGCACAAAGAGTCTGAAGATCAGCATTAGCGAATCTGACAGTTTTCCTCATCACCCACTTGAGTACGGATCCACTAATAGGCTTAGGCCACTTTTGAGTGTGCAATGAAAGGATGGCTTTTCTGTTTTTAACTGAAGGTAGTGGGAAATAAATTTCACGGTCAAACCTCCCAAGTTACCTTAAAGTAGGATGGACCATATGTCAACACGACTTGTAGTTCCTATTATAGCAACCGAACCTCGTGACTTTTAGTCATCCATTAGACCAAGCAAAGTGGAGACAATTAAACTATGTGTTCGATCTTGCTACTTAGTGTTATCAGAAATTGTAAACCCTAATTCTATTCCACCATGAGCAATCAATTTAAAGAAAGAAAAATAAACACGTAAGAACACGCAAGACTCATACATGTACGCCTCAATGTGAGACTACACCATCTTCTGCCGCTGTAGTAATTCACTAAAAAAATTGTTTACAAGATAAAATTGCACATATCTTCTTTAACCTCTCTTTCTCTCCTTTTTTGATGATAATAATAAATCCTATAGACGGCTTTTTATTTCTAAGATAAATTAGGACAAAATTGAATTTTACAAGGACTCTAATTCCTTAATAGAATATTAGAAGAATACAAATTCCTGAAGAGACCCTATGAAATTTTGGTCTATCGCCTCCCACCCCCTGGGATGGGGCCTTCTACCCCTCCAACCCCCACAACAACCAGCTCCGTAAAGTGAAAGTAATTAAGTTAGACAATATCTAGGCTCATCAACTTGACAAGTGGGGCACGGGGTCAAGCCATCTATCTCATCAAAGAAAATGATGGAAGGTTGTGATTTCTCAGCAACTTGAAACAAAGTTCTAGCTAGAGCTCAGCATCACCAACATATTTGCCTGAACAATCTGCACCTTTGCGAGTAAAATATGCTAAATGTTTATACCATCGAGCACAAAAATCAATCAATGCATGGAAAGCCAATGTTTTGCCTCTAGGATATTTGATCATTTGATTTCTCGTAAGTGTACTAGATGGCGAAGAAGTAATAAAGTAACGAATAAAGTATTGTTCACACGATGACTATGTACTTAATCAATGATCAAATAATCTTAACTTTAATCGAATAGAAAATTTTGTTTTATGAATTCTAATCAACTAATTTACTAACTAATTTATTGTGCCATTTATGATGTTTTTATAAATTATGCAAGATGATTTCTAAAACTTCAAATCCCCTTATTAATCAATTTTAAAACAAACTAATATCTTGATTATATGTATTCTTGATTATCAATGTTCATAAGTTAATTAAATGCAACTTTCAATGTCAAATAAATATATCCCCTCATGTGACCATCCTATATTTTTATGAAATATGCGAACATGAGAGCATGCATTCAAAAGAGGATTGGATGCCAGTATAAGGATTCAATTATTGTGGAGCTCCATTTTGCCAGTTACTGTCTCATTCGTATGTTGGAGACTATAATAGGACTTCATTCCATTAGATTTGGTTATTCAAAGGAGGATTAGATGCCAGTTGGCCTCTCACTGCAAGTGTTGATCCGAGACTGAGACTATCAGTCACATCTTCACGGACAATAGCATATCCGATTACGTATGACAACATTTTGGGGATATTTTCAGATACCTTTGAGTGGAGAGGGAGTCACATGAAGATTCCAGAGATGGCGATATTATGGATAGTATATTCATCGTGGTCTTGTGGATATATTCGAACTATCACTCCTCTACTGAATTTTGATTTCTATGGACCGAGAGGAATGATGCAAAGTATAGGGGGATCCACATGGTGGCGAGGCATATCATTTGGAGCGTTTATCGCACGATCCATTTTCTTCATATGGGAAGACTGTTTCGAGCTATGCATTGGCGGGGGATTTGACACTTGCACCCATCTTCGGTATTTCTTTGGACCCCCTTCTTCATCTTCACTCGTTTTAGTTTGGTGGCGCACTCCATCAGTTGGATCTATCTAGATCAATACTGATAAATGCATTAATGATGGTTTTACGAGTAGGGGAGGCACCATTAGAGATCACACAAGACACTGTATCAGAGCTTTCTTAGCTTTGTATGGATCGTGAATAAAATTAGAGGCAAAGTTCATGGCTTTTCGTGATGGGATTTTACTAGTTAGATGACTCAATCATTCAGACATTTAGATTGAGTCAGATTTTGTAGTGGCTATTCACTACATCACTACATAAGGAGGACTATAGGCTATTCATGACATATTGAGACAGATCACTGACATCGTATCATTCAATAGAGACACAATTTTCCACATCTATGGAAAGATGAATCAAGTTGCAAATGTCTTGCTGCAGAGGGTTGAGATTATCGGCGATATCAGATATATGGGGTAGTTGACCTACCACGACATATTAGGGCACTCGTACAGATTAATAGACATGAACTGCTCAACATTAGAGTATGATTTTTTATTTTTTATTCTTATTTTTGTCTTTACTTGCATTAATTCTTATTGTAAGGAAAGTAATACTTAATTTTTTACGGATTTACATTTGTCCTTTATTATTTATTTTCATTATAAGTGAAGTAGTACTTCCTTATTTACTATTTTCATTATTTTCTCATGTAACCACGGTATACCTCCGTCATAAATGATGACATATTAATAAAATTTCGGAGGTACCACCCTCCTTTAACTAAAAAAAAAGAAGCAAACATTAAAAATTCTAGAACATCTATAAATCATGCAAAGTATAGTGGTATATCTATATTCTCTATCGAAATTTACAATGGTTGTTATTAGTGCTATCTATTTTATCATTTCTCTCGAAATCAATAAAACTCACAAATCATTCCAATTAGTTCCCAGTTAAATGAAAAACATTAAACTTAATAACAAGCATCCAAAAAATAACAAATAATGGACGTCAAAATCTTTAATTTATATTAAAAACTTTATAACAAGGGGTTATCCACATCTTAGTAACTAAAAACTTAACATAGCATTGCAACATTACAAGAAAACATGTTTAAGTGAAAAAACATAACCCGAATTTTTGATAAATTGAGAAGATGAAGATGAAACTTTAATCTCTTCAATGATTTCTTGATGAATCTCCACTCGTGTTTTCTCTTCTTTATCCAAAAGTAAAGATAGAGTTTTCAGTTGATTGAATTCTTGCAAGTATCATTCAATTCTTCATAAAACTATGAATTTCGCCTTCTTTTGATGATAATAATTAATGTATATGAGAGGTCTCTTCTATTGGATGCCCACGTTGTGTATTTATAGAGGTAAAATTAGGTGAAAAATGGTGCAAAATTGGTCGAAGAAGAAGGTTTCCTTGGAATAAAATACCAAAGGAAACATAATTTCTGGTCTTGAACTTAGTGAGGGTTGTAGCGACCGAGTATTTTTTAATAATATAAAATTATTTTCTCGAAAAACATGTCGCTAAATTTTAAACTCTAACGTTAAAACGAAAACGTGTTCATCTAGTCGTTATGAAACGAATTTAAATTATTTCGAACTGAAACCATTTCCAAATAATTTAAAGTATCAATTCCTTATCATTTCATTTTTAAATCCAAATTTTAATAATATTAATGTACAATATTTTATTTAAGGGTCCAAAATTTTATTAGTCCGAATCTGGATTTATTTTAGCCCAAATCCATTTAGGCTCAAATTAGAATTTTCCCAAAAGCCCAACTTCTTAGCCCTATTACTTACCTAGAAATTTATGCCCTAATTTTCTATTGTTCATATAGCACGCTCATTCCCTCCCTCACATTCACGCAGCAGCCTAGGTAAGAAACTTCACCTCCCCAATTTTTCATCTATGCAGTTTCACATACGAGAATCATGTTGATGCTAGAATCTCGATTTCTAGCACCAACAACATTTCTCTCAAATTGAAAAACTTACGTTGATGCTAAGAGCCTCAGGTTCCATCACCAACTCACGACACAGCTCAAACCAACAACATGATGAACCCAGCCAAAAACT
>CAIGRR010253862.1:0-11922 GCA_903798365.1 Fraxinus sp. 1973-6204 | reverse complement strand
TCCTTGATTTTTGAATTCTAAATTTTAAATCCCTGATTTTTTACAATTTCCCGTGAAACTTAACCTCTTATTTATGAATTTTTCACTAAGTTTAGTACAGTCTTATAATATTGGTTGACCCAGCCCATTATCAGGCCCATGTATACCATTCAAGTCTAATACGATGATGTGATCCGCGTCAGCCTTTTGGGCCTACTGAAAACAGCAAGCCCATCCTCAAACCCTAACGCCTATTCCTTACGATGTTGTCAATGATCTGAAGAAAGGCTTTCATTTGGACTATCCTTGTCTGGCTAATTTATTATGAACAGCATGTGTCCTTGATATTTTTTCGATTTACAGTGTATGTGGAGGCACAACTCCATTGAAATTTTGTGTTGAATGACAAACCACAGTTTTCTCTTTCATTTAATTTGATGTGCTTGCTTTTGTGGTCACCTCACTCAATCCTACAACATAAACTCGAGTCGATGCGCTTCAAGCAGAAAAGTCCTTCTTGTAACCAAAACAAAATTCCTTGGATTAGTAAAGATTTGTTTTGGATCATGCGTCTTGATTGATACTGTCAACTTTATTCCATGGTATTTACGCGAAGTTCTCTTTAAGGAAGTCTCCAAGAGGACTTCATTGATTCATGATTTATTTTTCATCTTTCTCTTTTTTTTTTCGGCTTTTAAAATGTTCGTGTAATTTACTCTTCGGTAAGTTGATAAAATGTCAGATTTACTGAATGAAGAAAGAAATTGCAGAAGTTAACTAAAATAAAGCATTTGCATAAATTTAGTCCTTATTAATCTTGAGGGCTTGCTCAATTGATCAGACTTTGAGTTTGTTCTTCAATAGTCATCAGTTCGAATCCCCTCAAACCCTGAGGTGAGTACTCGATCGTAAATTTCAGGATCTCGTGAGATTAGTAGAGATGCGCGCAAGTTAGTCCGAACATCCACGGTTATCAAAAAAAAAAAATTAGTCATTGTTTAATAGAAATTAAAATTTAGAATTTAATATAAGTCAATAATTAATTTTAACTACATATTTATCAACTTTTATCAAAATTTATTAAAAACTTGATTTTAATTCTCGCCAATCAGGGACTTATAACTGAAAATGACTTCAACAAAAAAAATAAAAAATTAAATGAGAAATTTTGCTCAACCTCGCAATATAATTTATTTTTTCAGTCTACTACTTTAGTAGTTTAGAGTTATCAAGAGGAAAAAAAAAAATTAAAAATGGTTAACGCTGAGCAAAAATAAGATATTTTAAGACATCGTAGTTATCTTCTGCATATATTTTTTATTTTCATCCTCATCCTTTGTGAAATATAATAAATTTATTCACAACTTCCAATTTAGTATGATTCATCCTCGACCTTTCAATTATGTAACAAAACTTGTCAATTCCTCTATTTTGACCATTAAATGATGAGGTTGTCCTTATTTTTCAAATGAACAAAAAATATAAAATCAATTCATTAGTTTTATATCAGGCTAGTATTTGGCCGCTAGTGGGGATAGATTAAGACGAGTGAACTTAGTTTGGGAAGATGAAATTTTTAAATTTTTTTTCTTTTTATGTATTTGACTATTTTAAATAAAATTTAGAGCCTGTTTGGTAGAGATTAAAATCGGATTAAAATTGAAAAATTAGCAGTTATTGTTGATTTTTATTAGACGTGTGGGACCCAATAACGACCATATTTTCAATTTTAATTGGATTTTAATTGTTACCAAACATGTTCTTATTTTACTTTTTGAAAAGTAATAGAACTCTACGTCTCTACCTGTGATTTTGCTTATTTTATATCGTTTTATTACTTTTTTTGCTTATTTAAAGAGGAGGAAAAATCCGTTATTTAATTGCCAAAATGAAAGAAGTAACGACATAATTGAAAGATTGATGATGGATTATGTTAAAAGTATTGAAAGTAGATTTGTTACATTTTGTAAAGGTTAGGGACGCAAAATGCAAATTTCCCTTATTTATATAGATTTAATAGATTATCACACAAAATGGTCGCGCAAAGACATCTCCCTCCTTTCCTTCTCTCCTATTTTTCAGTTGGTCTCTCTGAAAAACCCTTATTGATCAATCGATCCCTTTTAGTTCTTTCTCTTGTTTCGAAAAATTAGTCCGTTTGTTTCAGTTAGATAGAATTCCCTCTAAATTATCTATCCTCAGCATTTCGATTCAATTCCCCCTCATTTCTGTAGATCTTCACCCGGCCATATTTGTTTAATAATTCTTAATTTCATTATTTAGGGTTTTAACAAAGAGACAGAACGCAAGTCTGGCGATTGGCTCCGGAGACAGGTGATGGCGGATCCCCCACAAGTCCGCCAGGCCAACTACGAACTTATAGATTAAATTGCTTTCTTTGGGTTAGGGTTTGAAGTAACGGTGGCAGGAGAAGAGTTTGCATCATTGAAATCTAGAGAGCTTTGTGAAAAATGCTGAGTGTGCTTCGGTTGCACCTTCCATCGGACATTCCGATCGTAGGGTGCGAGCTGACGCCCTACGTGATCTTGAAGCGGACCGACAAGTCTGTCATCACTGAGGATGTAAACGAGTTCAATCCCCTTGATGGNTGATCTTGAAGCGGACCGACAAGTCTGTCATCACTGAGGATGTAAACGAGTTCAATCCCCTTGATGGCCAGTTCTTAAAATACAGATGGTTAGTTTCGTACAATTATTTTATCATCAGATTTTTTGCTTCTTAATTGAGTGCTTAGAGGCATTACCATTTGATTCCGGGATATCTTGTTTTGTTTTATACACGCCCGTCCAGCTTAGCTCCAGTCTTTGCAGATTGTTTTTCATTGTTAGTTTCTTGAAACTCGGTTAATTTTCTATGACTAGATTGTGATATAAATAAGACAGACAAGAACATTTGTAACATCGTTTTCTTGTTATTGCTCTACAATTCATGTTGGGTAATCAGTGTGAAGATGGTGGAAAGTCATTTGCTGTTAATTCCAATCAGGTAAAATAATAAATTATAGGGAAATACAATTGCGAAAATCATGATATTAGACTGGGTATTCTGTTGGAAAACATACCTTGCAATAATGGGTTTTCAAATTGCTTTTCCCTGTTCTTTTTTTAAAAAAAACTCTTTTTACTGCAGTTTTCCATGCTTTCAATCAATAGGTGTTGCCTTGTCAGTTATGACTGGTGCTGACAAATTTTCACCTTTTCAGTTTTGCCTGCTGTTCGGAGATAATTTTTGCCTTATCTCAATATCATATCCGCAGTTAATATCTTGTTTTGTGTCCCCTGAATGTGCATGTGATTTTTGTACTTTCTTAATTATGCTTTTGGACTTCTATCTGTCCCAGTGTTTAAAGGCAACATAATGATCTGCACATAAAAGATTAACATGCTAATATTGCGTTAGCTACAACTCAGTGCCATGTTCATACTCTGCTGGAGTATTATGTGTAATATTTCCTAGTATAAAATCTTTAGTGGCTTCAATGGTTAATGGGGATTTGAAGATAGTGTCTTTAAATAGACTCATGATATCCGGCATTTACTGGAAATGGATAGTTGCTATTTCATTTCTCTTTGTGATTTTGCACTCTGCCCACTACATATTTAGCTCCAAAGAAAATTCTTCCGCTAAATGTCTTGAAATGCTGTTCTCCCATCTGCCTCGTTAGGTACGATAAATCATTTTTACTATCACTGATATTTTGCCCATTTGTATTCATAAATGGGTGAGTTTTGTGGGTTTTGGTACAGATTGGTGATAGAATCAATTGTGTCCATCTTTTATGCATGGTTGTTTGTGAGTTATTTCTTGACGTACAAATAAATATGCAGGTATCGCGTACAAAGTGATAAAAAGGTTGCAGTCTGTAGTGTACACCCATCGGAACAAGCTACATTACAGTGTATTGGATGCGTTAAAGCCAAAATACCAGTTTCTAAAAGTTACCATTGCTCGTCCAAGTGTTTTTCAGATGCATGGCAGCATCATCGTCTCCTTCATGAGCGTGCTGCTAGTGCTGTGAATGAAAATGGAAATGAGGAGGAAGAAGTATTTGCACGCATTAATGGTCAAGGTAATACAGGAACTGGTGTGGTTAATACGAGCTTGTCTGCATCGCAGTCAAGTTCCAGCTTGGGGAATAGCACAACTTTGTATCCTGCTGCTATTCAGACGAGTGATGGTGAAACAATGTTTGAAGTTGGACGCTCGAAGACATACACACCTACAGCTGATGATATTGGCCACGTACTTAAGTTTGAGTGTGTTGTGGTAGATGCTGAGACAAAATCAGCTGTGGCACATTCAAGTACAATAATGACTTCCCGTGTGATTCCAGCTCCATCTCCCAGTCCCCGTCGCTTGATTCCAGTTAGTGGCATTGATGTGCCAGGGCATTTTGATGCGGATGGTCGTATATCATCTGTTGGAACATTTACGGTGCTCTCATACAACATTTTATCAGAAGTATATGCCACAATTGAATTATACAGCTATTGCCCTCCTTGGGCTCTTTCTTGGGCTTATCGTAGGCAAAATCTATTGAGAGAAATAGTTGGCTACCGTGCTGACATTGTTTGTCTTCAAGAGGTAAGTAATAGCATGAGAAACTGGCTTTTGCTTTACTGAAGCTTTAGAAATACATTTTACGAGAGATTTAAGTATTGTTACTGTCGTAACACTAGAAATTTTTTGACGGAAGAATTTGAAACTTAAGAAGAAATGTGGCACGTATTTACTGTATAGACAGTTGACCTGGTTCTATCTAAAATCTTTGATGTTTTGTTAGGCAAAATTTGCCTGTTTGATGATATAAATGGAGTGTTTTTTTACCTTTTTTTCCTAGTTTAGGAACCATTTTTATTTCAAAAGATGCTTTAAACGTTATAGCATCCACGTGATTTTGAATGTTACCATTCTTGTCCATTCTGTTGTAGTTGGGTAGTCATTTTCAGCTTAGGAATGAAGGTGAAGGATGCATTTTATATCTTTCTTGTACAAAATTTAAGATAGCACTCGTACTCACATGTACTAAAAGGCAAAACCAAATATTTCGTGACAAGTCTTTGCTTGAGCTTTAGTTAAATAATTATTTTCCAGAAAGTTTTTTGCCATTTCTTCCCAATTTTCTCAGGTGGAGTCAATTTTCTTCTATTTAGAAATGGCTTCTCCTTCTAGTTAGTTAGCCTACTGGAGTATTATTTTTGCACTTCTAAGAGAACATTTGTTTGTGAACTTTTGCTTGTCTTCCATGCTAAAATGATATAAAGCTGATTCTTGGTGTTTTGGACCTTTCGTCTGCAGGTTCAAAGTGATCACTTTGAGGAATTCTTTGCTCCTGAGCTGGACAAACATGGCTATCAAGCTCTGTTTAAAAGGAAAACTGCCGAGGTTGGTCAAACCATCTATCAACCCGTCATTTGAAAATAGTTCTGTAAGTAACATATGATTCTATTGCTGTTTGCAGGTTTATAGTGGAGATGTCAACAGTATTGATGGTTGTGCTACCTTCTTCCGCCGGGATAAATTTTCACACGTCAAAAAATATGAGGTGGGAAGCATGGCCTATGTATTGTTTTAATCCTTTCTTCTTGTTTTAATCATAGGTATGCTAATATCTTTTGTGTAGGTTGAATTTAACAAGGCCGCACAATCTCTTACTGATGCTGTGGTTCCAAGTGCTCAGAAAAATACTGCCCTAAATAGATTGGTAAAGGTACTGTACCGTTTTTAAAAGCTCATCTTTCTTCCCCTGAACCTTACAGTTTTTACTTTTACTTTTTAAATGGGAATTTCTGACCCCACCCCTTTTTCATGTAGGATAATGTTGCGTTAATTGTTGTTCTAGAGGCCAAATTCAGCAACCTGGGAGTCGATAACCCTGGGAAACGCCAGCTTGTTTGTGTGGTAAGTTATTGGGAATAAAATTCCCATTGTCTCATTGCGTTTATTTGTATTTGATGTCAATGCCATCTATTGCACAGCTGATTTCTTGCCTTCTTTCTTTTATTTTGATGTTTGCCTACATATTACCCTATGTGTTACTGATTTGTGGCCAATCACGGTTCTTTAATTCTTGCTGGGCTTGACTCTTCAGCACATGTTGTCTAATATTGAATTAGGGTGAACTCTATCTCCATCTTGAAAAGAAATGTTACTACGACTCAGCAAATAAATGAGAAAACGCACTGGATATTAATCTTGCTTTTCTGCTATGAGTTTAGTTGATTAGGCTTCTCATGGATGACTAGGGAATGATGTAATAAAGACATACAAGGCTTTAGGAATTCTGGTCAGAAGGAAAATGTCAGGTGTAGAGGCATGGTTAAATTGATTACCCATCTTTAAGTGTATCCGACAGCAAATGATGTTATGACAGGATTAGCTGTTTATTAGTGCCAAGATTGTATGGTCTGGAAGAAGGAAGGAATCATGATTGGATAGTGTGAGTAGCCTTTCCTTTCATCCGGCAATGCCAATGCAGGGAATGGGGGATTGCTTATGAGCTATGATGCTCGGACTCGAGTGCGGGTGTCGGATACGATTACATATCTAAGAGTCGGATCCTTTTCATTTTAAAGATTAAGATTAAGATATGGGAATACGGTTAAAAATTATCCTAATTTTGGATATGGGTACGAGGATTCGTCTTACAATTTTTTTTTAATAAAAATGACAGAACAATTATTCTATTTTATTGTAATATAAGTATTTATAGTTTTATAATTAATAATACTGAGTTTTTGATGTTTTAATTACTATATATAAAAATTGACATGAATAGAAATAAAAAATAATAATAATTTGGTACACCAAGGAACTCAAATATAAGTAACGGACAACGTTTTGAATAAAATCAATTTAAATTTTCATTTACTTATACACAAATTAACAGATTACTGATAAAAAATGAACTCATAAATTAATATTTTTTTCAACTCTTTCGATAAAATTAATTTAAACAACTGAATTAATTTGAAATCAATTTAAATTTAAAGCTAGAAAAAATTATTTACAGAAAAATTAAAGAAAGAAATCAATTACCATGTATTATTTAAAAATAATTATAGAAATAAATTTAAAAGTTAATATAAAAAAAAGATATGGCACTAAATTATTTTAATCATAAAATAGAAATTCGCACTGATAAAATGTAAGAAGTAAAAAAGTTTAAATAATAAAAAAAAAAAAACTCAAATAAAATAAGTTTGACCATAAAACTTATTTCAATAAAATTTTATTAACTTTATAATTTGATTTACAAGAGTACATCCAATATAACAATTCCAAAATTCGGTCAAACCTACCTCAACCTATTAGGTCACCCATTGTCTTCCCCCCTCTCAAGCGAGAGGCGGAAATCCAGAAGCAAGTCTTCCCGACTCCGCCATCTTCTCCCTTTTGCTATTGTGTCTGAATGCAAAACCTAGGATCCGATCCATATTTCATGTTAGTATCCTTGTCATGTCATGTCGACGTGGATACTTTTTCATTTTTGGAGAGTCCGAGCTTCATAACTTGTGAGATATGAGGGAGTAATGGTGTTCCAATACTTTCCCTTTGTATTTAAAAAGGGTTCATCAGGGATCCATGAGGCGATGTGTGAGCCTCGAGGCAAAAGCCTCACTGTAAAATAAAAAGATGTCGAAAAAATATTAAAATCTAAAAAGGTGCATAATATATCATAAAGAATCTTAAAAATTCATAATAGAAAAAATTTGAATGATGGGAAATAGCAGAAGAAAAATTTATAAAGTAACATTACTTTAGTTGGTGACGCAATGAATTATTCCCAAAGTGAGGTTATAAGAAACACAACTTTTAATATTTTAGTAATACGTGATCCTAAGGTGGGTTAATTAGAAAACACAGTTTTCAAATTCTTTTGGAACAACGGGGCAGTGGGCTATTACCAGAGTGGGTCAATCAGACTTTCTAATGTTTTGTGGGCCCACATTTAAATCAAAGTAAGTGTGTGTTTGATGCACATTTTTTAGGAGAGTGTGCTTTTTTTTTTTTTTGGATGTGATGGTGAATATGTGGTTGAAAAAGAAGGAAAAGTTATTGATGTGATGGAAGCTATTATTTTATTGAAGAATGTGTGGTTGAAAACGAGTAGAAGAATGAGAACGAAAATGAGAATGTTGATCAAACAGGGGCTAAATAAGTCTGGAGAGTTAAGGATCGCATGTCACACATTCAATGCACTGAGGTGTGGGCCTCCAAAAAATTACCTCACAATTAGTGCCTTGATGCATTTTTTGTTTTTCTCGCTCTGAGGCGAGCCTTAAGATGGGATTCAATCCAGATATTTATACAATGTTTTTTTCTCAGGCTGATTACATGTTAAGCGAGTGTGGAAGACAAACTCACATAACAAAAGGAGGCAAAAATATGCTACAGTGCCATTTTAGATTCACTATTGTTCTGCCTAGTAAATTTTGCTGAACATCAAAGTTCATTTTCTTTTCATCCTTCTACTAGTGTAGTTATAGCTGAGGCTTCAACATTTCGTCTGTTTATTGAGAAGGAACATGTATCTGTAGACTACTTGTGCATTAGTTCTCCACATGCTGTCCTCTTTGTTGGTTACTTGTGCTAAACACTGTCCTTAACTTGATAATGAGTGAGTGAGTGAATAGATCATTTCTTTCAGTGTTTGTTTCTCTCTCAGCTTTGTAGGCTTTCTTGGAATTCCTATAATTCTCTATTGATATATCCATCTTTTTCTTCAAGTAATATGTGATTCATTAGTAACTTCCTCTTCTACACGAGTGTGCAATTTTTGTTTCTATCCTGATTCTTGTTTAGTTTCTACACTAGTCCTTGAGCATTCAATGACCAGTATTTTCTTACTTGTCTGAACACAGGCAAACACTCATGTAAATATGCATCAAGATTTGAAGGATGTGAAGCTTTGGCAGGTCTTTTCAGCTAGATCTTTTCTTTGAATATGTAGTTAACTCCAGCTGAGTTTAGATTTTGAAGTCTCTATTTTTCTCATATCAGGTTCACACACTATTAAAAGGATTAGAAAAAATTGCTGCCAGTGCAGACATCCCAATGTTGGTGTGTGGGGATTTCAACTCTGTTCCTGGAAGGTGCATTGCTGTTTACTTTTCTTACATGGTTGCTTGTGAGACTTGTACATTTTCATTGTAATCTAAACTAGCTTTAGTTACTTATTCGGTTTAATCCTAAAATGCAGTGCTCCTCATTCCCTCCTTGCCATGGGGAAAGTTGATCCACTACATCCAGATTTAGCACTAGATCCACTTGGAATTCTTCGCCCTTTTCCAAAACTAACACATCAGCTGCCATTGGTATTGGCTTTTTGAAATTTTCAAACGTTTTATATTTGTGGTCATAACATGGAAGTGTGTGCATCTGCTTAATACATCTCCTTGTTACATTTACTCCACAGGTAAGTGCATACTCATCATTTGCAAGAGTTGCAACTGGTCTTGGTCTAGAACAGAGAAGGAGAATGGATCCTGCTACGAATGAGCCCATGTTTACAAACTGCACTAGAGATTTCATTGGTACTCGTGATTACATATTCTACTCAGGTATACACGAGGTTTTTGACATCCTTTTGATGTTCGGTGTTTGCATTGATATTTTGTTGCTTAATTTATTATTTTTTCTTGTCATATCATTTCCTCTTAAAGTATTTTATGTTCATTTTCTCATGATCAACCTTGTAGATGGTTGGTTGCACGTTATGGTGAATATATAATATTTATTAAAAGCTTTTGTTCTTTCAGCTGATTCCTTAACTGTGGAGTCTCTATTGGAGCTCTTGGATGAGGATAGCTTGCGAAAGGATACCGCACTTCCTTCTCCAGAGTGGTCTTCAGATCATATAGCACTCTTAGCTGGATTTCGGTGCAAGCCTAGAACTAGACGCTGACAATAGGTAAATAATTCTCTCGTGTTGGTATACCAAAAGCTTTTATGTATTTATATATAGCATTCTTTACTGATGGCATCCCCCCTTCTCCTTCATTCCCCTTGGTTTTGTTACTCTCAACAACTCTGGTGAAAGGTTTGACCTGGCAATCTGTTTAGACATGTTGGTTTTAACCAAGAGTCCACAACTGGAGTTTCATTCAGTTGCTGATACAAACCCAACATGGGAGAAGGCTTTTAAATTGTTTTCAGGAACATATATTCTGCATTTTCTCCTTTTTTTTGTCAATAAATTGTTCTGGTTCCTTGTTGGAATATCTTAAATTATCTAGACAATGTGTAGTCAGTAATTAAAACTATGTTATGATTTTCATTGTCCTTTTTTGGTTCACCCCACCCCACAAACAAAACCACGGTACGAACAGCCTAAAGCTTGCATAGGATAGGAGCTCAATTTTTGGTTGTGCATCCTTTTTAATATTTTTTCCCCTTTAAAAACTGGAGCAGAAACTTTTTTATGGTTTAGTCCCATCTACTTGGGCTACATTAGATATCAGTCGTGTAGAAAAACAAAATAATTAATGACACATCACCCTGATCAACAGAAAGTTTTCCACTTATGCGTATTATTTGGTTTCCTGCAGGTCTCTCCAAAGAAAAATTTCGAAAATGGTTGCTCAGAATGTCGAAGAGCTAAGAAAGTGATTGTAAGAATGATAGATCATCTTCCCATGCACTTTGTAGGTGTATCCCCTTGTGGGATGTTTTGTTATGAGCTCCTTTGTATCATGCGACCATTGTCTCAATAGAGAAATTATGAAAATGCAATAGTGAATTTCGTCTCTTTTTCTCCTGCAAATAGAAATATAATGATTAGTATCTGCTGTGCAATATTATCCTACATTGAAGTTTAGAAACTCGAAATTTTTATTTTAAAGTAACATCGGCTGGGTTACATGGAGTTTTTATTGAATTTCCTTTCAATTCCCTAGTGAATTATTTATTTCTTATGCAGAACAAAAATTGCAATGTACCTTCTTATGGGTCCCCTTATTACTTATCACATACGTTTTGTGAAAAATTTGCTGATTGATAATATTTTAATTTGTTAAAGTTGATAATCTCAAGTTTTCTCATTCATTTGATCTTTGGTATAAATAAAATATTGATTGCTAATCTACCAAGAAACCACACCAATCAAGCAATACTATTTTTAGCTCAAGTAAGTGAAGAAAAGTAAGCAAAGTGTAAGTGTCATGTCACTTTCAGATAGCTCCAATCGCACAAGAAAACACAAATCGAGTCAACTTCATATCTATTGATCGTGAAACTTGTACAGCTGCCAATCAGCTCATAACTTATCAAGCATGCCTGTTGAAAATATCAACTTCTGGTCGATCTACAAGTTTCTATGGCCTACATATACAAGAAGTGCAAACCCGAGATAGAATACAGATTTTGATCCCAGTCCCAGTTAGGTATGGCCATGAAAGGTGTCCAAGTCTTATGCTTTGTAATTCTAATGATGGTTGTCTGTGTAAGCTCAGACTTTACCAAAGACAAAGAGCAGTGCCAAAACCAATTACTGGGTCTATCTTCGTGTCTCGATTTTGTAAGTGGGAATGTCAAAACTCCTACTATAAGTTGCTGCTCTGAGCTCGGTAAAGACTTCGTCAATAACACTCTCTGTCTCTGCATCCTTGTTAGAGACCGTAATGAGCCAAACCTCGGCTTTAAACTCAACGCAACGCTTGCACTCCTTCTCCCTTCCGTCTGCCACGTTAAGTCGAAAGCTGCAGCTTGCCCTGGTAACCACAACTTAGCTTTTTCTTCTACTTCCGCCTTTACTTTTAAGATGTTAAATCAATGATTTCTGGGTTGTGTATAGATCTTCTACACCTAGCTCCAAACTCACCAGAGGCTCAGGTTTACAAGCAATTTGGCAGCAGCCCAAGTGCTGGAGGTGAAGTTTTCTTTATTCACCTACATTTTTTATTTTTTTTATTTTTTCAATTT
>CAIGRR010253834.1:0-11240 GCA_903798365.1 Fraxinus sp. 1973-6204 | reverse complement strand
GAAGAATTGGAAAGATCTGAAAGGTGCTGAAATGGGTCTGGTCTCGTTTAGTATTTAATTTTTGAAAAAAAAATAAAAATAAAAAAATTGGTTTTTGGAAGTGATTTTTGTGTTTGGGTATTTTTCTTTTGTTTTTGGTGTGTCTTGAAATTGAAAGGCACTCTCTCTCTCTCTCTAACGTTAGATTATGAAATTGGCAACGCTTTATTATTATTTTACTGGTTTATTAGTAAAGAAATAATTACACCAGACTGGTCAGTATTACATAAATAATTAAAAGTTTATTTATTATACTGTCTTGCGTGAAGTAATATTTAAAAAAAAAAAAAAAAGTGATTTCTCAAATTATCGCTTTTAAACGTGTGTATTAAATATATACAAAGAGTATACAAATATACTTTTGAAGAAGTAGAGATCTATAATTTTGAACAAGTGATGAACCATTGAGATTGTGCCACATTAGCAGTTGCGATCCGGTGATGATGTGGCAAGATAGCAATATTTTAACTTTTTTTTATCCTTTTCAGAAAAAAAACAAAAAAAAAAAACAAGTAATTTCTTTTAAGTTTTAGCCAGGTGACAAAAAAATAAATAAATAAAATCTTAGCATTATTAAATTAGCCAATTACATTTATTTATTTTTACTTTATTGGTTTTATCAAAAAGGGTTTAAATGATTCGAATCAAATTCTTTTGAACAATTATTGCATGATTGGATAAGGTTTGATGGTATTGTTTAAGAAGTATAAAATATTATATTATTTAGGCTCCATTTAATTTAATACTTTTTTCTAACTTTTTTAAACTATACGTTTTCAATAAAATAATATTAAATAAATATCTAAAAAATTTCCTTATTTTTAACCACACATTATTTAAAAAAATTACTACTTCAAAAATATATTTTTTTTTTCAAAATTTGATTTTAATGGAGCCCAAACTAGGGCTATTGTATAGAAGGTATCGATTTATTTATTTATTTTATATATACAATGAGATTACCTTATTAGGCCCTTGTTTGGTTTGGTCTGGATTAAAATATAATTTTAATTCAAGTCAAAGTCAGACAATCAATATTAACAACATCTTTCATGGATTCCACAACTTTTCAACCACACATTTCAAAATTTTTTATTACAATCAACTAAAAATCTAATTGCATTCCTCACCAAACACCCTCTAGATATGTTATATGTTGCAAATATTTAAGTTAATGAAAAATGACAAGTGAAATAGTCAATAAGCAATTTTTTTGCTTCCACAATTGATCAGTGTGAAATGCAAATGTGACTCAAACAATTTACCATTTTTCAGAGTTCTGCACAAACTAAGAAACTGTTTATGTTGTCATTTTATGGCAAAGCGCCAAAGCCACCTTATTTTTGGCAGTCACAATTGCCCGTTTGTGAAGCATAAGGATGAAATTTGTCTTGATTAGTTGTGTTTAACACCCATTTTGAGGAAAGAGTAAATTCTGGAATAATGATTGAAGGAAGAATGTGTGGTTAAAAAGTAAAGAGAATTTTTGAGTTTATATGTAATATTATTTTATTGATAGAATGTGTAGTTAAAATGAAGAAAAAGAGAAATAAATGTGCGTTTGATTTGTTGTTATCGATTTTGCAAAATACTGAAAACGTGTTTGCTTTGATTGATTTGCTGTTATCGATTTTGCAAAATACTGAAAACATGTTTGCTTTGATATTCTGAAAATGCATTTTTTAAAAACAGGGTTAAACTTAAAAATCAAACGCATTTTTTACGTTTTGAACTTTTTCAGTTAAAATTCTGAAAACACTCAAAACACGGAAAAAAAAAAGCTTTCAATAAAAAATTTTAAAAATAAAAATATAAAATTATAACAAATAAAATTTCAAAATTTTTATAAATAAAATTCAAAATATAAAACTATCCCAAGTACTAGTCATTAGTTTTATTTTTATTTCCTATATTTTGAACTTAATTTATTATTTTGTTTTATTTTACTTTGTAGTAAGAAAAATTGTAAGATTCACTAAATTTAAAATATATTTGTATTTTTATTTTTATTTTTTGCAAAAAATAATGGTATGTGTATTAATGAAGCAGTATCCTTAAAATGCGGGTGTTGGGCCTATTCTCACTATTTGAGAATGACTCAATAACACCTTTATAAGGTGTAATTCGAAGTAAGTATCAGAGGAAGTTGGCTTGTGGTAGATTCTCAAGTCTGATTCGGGGTGATATAGAGTGGATTGCATCACCTCCATTAGCTATAGCTTTTGGACAAAATGATTGCATCTCTTTACATCAGTTGATATTAGAGCTTGAGGATTCAAGTTCGAGTTAGAGTAGGAGCATTTTCATGCAGTGGATGTACAATGCAAGATTATGCTTGGAATAGGGTGCATCAATTTCGCTATTCTGGAATGACCTAAGAATGCTTTCGTAAGGTGTCCTTCAGAGTGAGACCCATAGAGAATAGGTTTAGGATGGATTTTCGGGCCTGATTCTAGATAAAATCTAAGACTAAATGAGACTGAATATTGCTGTGAAAAAGTTTAATGATCATAGCATTTACGGTGGTATTTATACAGACTTAGGATGATAGTTTGTTACAACAAAATGAAGGACAACGTACTATATCGTCCTACACAAATATGACAAGTGTCTAACTACCTATATTCCCATTTCCATAAAATCAGGGAATCAATTCTAGCACTGATATATTGTTACGAATGTGGTCCAATCCTAACATCCCCTCTCAAGATGGAGTATCTTTCAAGTACTCCAAGCTTGTCCCTGAGAAACATAAATCTGGAGTGTCCGAGCGATTTCATTAACAAGTCTGCTATCTGGTCTAAGGTTGGGACATAATGAATTTCCAATTCTTTCTTTAACACCTTATCTCTTACAAAGTGAACATCCAGCTCAATGTGTTTTGTTCTCGCGTGATACACGGGATTAGAAGCTAGAGCTCCAGCACTTAAATTGTCACACCATATTCTTGGAACTGAATCTTGTGATACACCAACTTCTTTAAGCAAAGATATGATCCAAGCAATCTTAGATGCACAGTGAGCTAAGGCCCTATACTTGGCTTCGGTGCATGATCTTGCAACAACATGTTGCTTCTTTGAGCACCATGAAATCAGATTGTCACCAAGGTATACACAATATCCAGCAGCAGAACACCTATCATTTGGGCATGATGCCCAATCAGCATCAGCAAAGGCGACAATATTCAAGTTTTCACTTTTCTGGATAACCAAGTCATAGTTATGTGAGCTTTGCAAGTATCTGAAAACTCGTTTTAGCACCTTCCAGTGTGCATCTGTGGGAGCTTGAAGGAACTGACTTAGCTTGTTGACTGAGAAAGCAATATCAGGTCGTGTGTGTGTTAAATATTGAAGTGCACCTACTGCACTTCTATACAGTGTTGGATTACTCATAGCTCTGCCTTCATTTTTCGAAATTTGCTTCCCAACTGCCATGGGTGTCATACTTGTCTTTAGATTTTCATAGTTGAATTTCTTAAGTATATCAGCTAAGTATTTCTTTTAAGTCAGATATAATCCAGTCCTGTCTCTGTGTACTTCGATCCCCAGAAATTGACTAAGTCCTCCCATATCTTTGAGAGCAAAGCATTCACTTAGTTTGTCAATGAAGGCCTGTAGTTGTTATCTATCACTACCAATGATTATGATGTCATCTACATATACTAAAACAAACAGAATCTGTTCTTTATCCACCAAAAAATACAAAGAGTTATCTGCTTTGGATTGGTTGAAATCCCAGTGCAAGA
Source organism: Fraxinus sp. 1973-6204 (assembly GCA_903798365.1). Lineage (NCBI taxonomy): Eukaryota > Viridiplantae > Streptophyta > Magnoliopsida > Lamiales > Oleaceae > Fraxinus > Fraxinus sp. 1973-6204. Next base: position 7,456 of record CAIGRR010253834.1, on the reverse strand, counting down.
GGGTGTCCTTTAGCCTATCATACCATGCTCTGGTGCTTGCCTCAGTCCGTACAAGGCCTTGTCTAATTTACAGACAAAATGTGGGGTGTTTTGCTGCACAAAACCCTGTGGTTGTTCAATGTAAACTATTTTCTCCAACTTTCCATTCAGAAAAGCGTTATTCACATCCACTTGTCTTATATCCCAGTCCTTAGAAACAGCAATTGCAAGTATGATTTTCAGAGTTGAGGGTTTAATAACAGGGCTAAAGGTTTCCTTGAAATCTAGGCGTCTGCAATAACCCCTTGGTAACAAGTCTTGCCTTGTACCTTTGTACCTTACCTTCACCATCGCACTTAAGTTTGAACACCCACTTACTGCCAATTATCTTCTTACCAGGCTCTGGGGGGACCAGTGTCCAAGTTTTATTTCTTATCAGTGCATCATATTCTTCTTGCATTGCCTTCCTCCAGTCAGTACTTGACAATGCCTCGTTCACATTTTGTGGTTTACAGTTAATCAGATCATTTGAGTTCTGGCTAAAGTATACCTTTGGCTTGAAGATCCCTGCCTTGCTTCTTGTAACCATATGATGACCAGTTTGCACATTATTCTCATTGCTGGCATTTTCATCACAATTGATTGCTGCTACATCACCATCATTAGGTTCACTGAATTGATTCTCATCTGGTATAGCTTGATCGATCTCAGTATTTCCCTCGTTTATATCAACATCACGACTTAAGTTCCTGATGAAGGAATCTGTAGCAGGGGCTATACTCGGTTGAACTATATCAGTTGCAGTTTGAGAAGGAGATAAAAATCCTGACTCTTGTTCAAATGGAAGAGAACACAGGTTAGTTTTGGTGACAGGAGGTTGTGCGTGTCTATTAAGGAAACCACCTTTAAAGGGAAATTCATTTTCATTAAACACGACATGTCTTGAGGTGTAAATTCTACCTGTTTAGCTTAGGCATCTATATCCTTTATGTGAGAAACTATAGCCTAGGAAAACACACCTTTGTGAGTGAAAATCAAACTTATGATTCTGATATGGCCCAAAATAGGGATAACAAGCACAGCCAAAGGTTTTTAGTATTTTGTAGTCAAAATCCTTTTTGTAAAGAATCTGATATGGTGAATTTTGCTGAAGGACATGAGTTGGTAACCTATTAATTAGAAAAGTGGCTGTTGTGAAGGATTCCTACCAATAATGGAATGGTATGTGAGCTTGTGCTAACAATGTCAGGCCAATTTCAGCAACATGTCTATGTTTTCTTTCTGCTCTCTCGTTCTGTACAGAAGTATATGGACAGGAATACCTTAGTTCTAGGCCTGATTTAGAAGCAACTTGGTTAAAATTTCTACACTCACCCCCCAGTCAGATTGTAGGATTTTTATCTTTCTTTCAAGTTGGGTTTCTACCATTTGTTTGAACTGGATGAAAAGACCTAAAGCTTCTGATTTTTGCCTTATAGGATAGATCCAGGTGTATATACTATAGTCATCAACAAATAGGATATAGTACCTAAAGCCACAGGTAGAACTCTTAGGTGCAAGTCCCCACACATCACTGTGTACCAGGTCTAATGGATTTAGTACACGCGAAATAGAGTTGTTAAAAGGCAGTGAATGAAGTTTTCCCAGTTGACAAGCTTCACAGAATTTTGGAATTTCATTTGCTTTGACAATTTTATTACATGACTTTAAAACTCGACTCGATACAGGGTAAGATGGATGACCAAGTTTCCTATGCCAGGTATCTAGCTGTGACTCATTGACACTTTGGACTGACTGTAACTCATTGACACTTTGGGCTGACTCACTGCAACTTGCATCTGCTGAGAAAGCTGCAAGTCTTGAATTATTTTGTTGGTTTGACTCCTTGGCTGCAGGTTTGGATTTTGAGTAAGGCAACTCCAGCTGATATAGTCCATCTCTAAGTGTCCCATGCAGCAGAATTTTCTTCGATTGCAGGTCCTTAACAAAACAACGGTGAGGGTAAAACTCCATAAATACATTATTGTCAAGTGTTAATTGTGACACACTGAGCAAATTATTTTTCATAGCAGGCACATGCAATAATTTGGTTAATGTGAGGGATTTTGTACTCAATGTGGGAATATTAGTTGAACCAATGTGAGTAATATTCAAACAATCTCCATTGCCAACAAATAACTTCTGCTTACCTCCATATTCTTGAGCTGTTAGCATGTTACCTTTGTCAAGAGTTACGTGGTTGCTGGCCCCAGAGTCTACAAACTAAGCAGAGTCTCCAATGGTGTTTTGAGATGTTGTATAGGCTGCAGGAGACGAACTCTTCATCTGATTGCTTGGCCTGCTTCCCATGAATTTGTCATCATATCTATTATAACACCAGCTGGCTGAGTGATTGCTGAGGCCGCAAATTTGACATGGTCCTTGATTCTCAGATATCCTACATGCTCTTCCTCTTCTAGTTCTACCTCTGATATTGAAAAATCTCCCAGGTCTGTTAAATCTTCCACCTCTAGGTCCACCTTTTTGAGCTAGTTGGACACTCGATTGGTTAATACTTATTGAGCCCATTTCATTCCTTACTTGATTGAGATACTCAAGTCTGCTCTCAAATGTCATCAGGACAGATGAGAGTTCATGCCAGGAAATATCATCTCTGCTATTGATTTGCACCACAATGGGTGTATATTTTTCATCCAAGCCAGCAAGAACTTTTGTTATCAGATCACTGTGGTCTATTACCTTCCCAGCAATCTGTAAATTATCTGCTAACTATTTGATTTTTGCAAGGTATTGGTCCAAAGACATGGATCCCTTCCTAGTCCTTTGCAATTCACCAGTGAGAAAAATCACTCTAGATCTGTTTAATATGCCATAACTTTCTTTAATGGCATTCCACAGTTTGCTGGAGCTGGAACTTCCCATGACCCTCATGGCAATCTCAGGTGTCATGGAGGAATACAGCCATCCCATGAGCAATTGGTCGATTGAAACCCACCTGTTATACTCAGGATTCTGGGACATCTCGACCGATTCTCCTTCTCCAGTTGTAGTTTGAGTTGCTATGAACTCAGGTGGACACGACTTAGTTCCTTGCAGGTATTCTTCAAGATGATGGCCTCTAACTATTGGCATTATCATGTTTTGCCATAGTAAGAAGTTATCCTTATCCAGTTTTACAGATGGAGTTTGTGTGAGGTTTAGTCCGAATGGAGAAACCTAGTTCACACCGATTTGTGTGGTAGATGTGGTATTCAGCTCAGTCGAAATAGCTGGATTTGCTGATCCGGCGTTTGCCATTTTTCAAGGCTCTGATACCAAGATAAAATCTAAGACTAAATGAGACTGAATATTGCTGTGAAAAAGCTTAATAATCATAGCATTTACGGTGGTATTTATACAGACTTAGGATGATAGTTTGTTACAACAAAATGAAGGACAATGTACTATATCATCCTACAAAAATATGACAAGTGTCTAACTACTTATATTCTCATTTCCATAAAATCAGAGAATCAATTCTAGCACTGATATATTGTTACGAATGTGGTCCAATCCTAACAATTCTGAATCATATAGGGTGAATTGCACCTCGCATCAACTATAACTTTTGAGCACAATGATTGCATCTTTTCTACATCAATAAAAGAAAGAGATAACAATGAATGTTCAAATAACTCTTCAAAATGTGTACAATTAGATATGTCCTTCACCGTGTAAATACAACTCTGTTTTAAAGAAAATAATCCCTTAGGCCTAATAAATAACAAACATGCAGCTTAAGTAAAAGCTAGTGGACTGGCTTCGTTCTCCTGCATCAGTGTCCCGATCTGTTGAAGGATTCATCCACGAATCCAAGGAGATGGAATTGAAAGGTCTAGATGTCTTCAAGAAGCATGATACTCAAAGAGCCATGGTGTGTACTGCATTTGATTTTGTTCCAGTTTCAACAGACATATTGTACCCCTTTTTTAGGTTTCTCCACCATCCATGAAATAAATGTTTCACTTTCACGCCAGATATCTCGAAACGTTTTTGTAATTTTACTTCCTTCTTGTTGTTGACACTTTGATCTACTGTTGTTTATAAAATCATAAAGGGCATCAAAGATAGTCCTCTACCATCCCATCTCTTAATTGCATCTGTCAAGACTTCAGTACACTGAGAGAACCTTCCATGTCATATAAATGATCAACTGTGATAATTTTCCCAATGCCATTATTAACTGAACGATGGAATCAAAAGGTTACCAAATGCTTGCAGCGACAGCGAATTATGAATGCATAGTTTTTCTCCCAAGTTCCATGTCACTAAGCCACCATTTCGTGGACCATCTATGAACTTCCTGTCAGTGTTATGCCTTAAGTCCAATTAACTTTGGACATAGACACTTTTAATGTATATAATCGATGGATATTAATGGCAAGATCTATTATTTAATTGAATTAATACTCTAATTAATTAAATAATAGAATCCGTAGATTCAAGTCTTGGTGATTTGTTAATCACAAGGAGTTGTGATTATGAGATTCAAATTACATATGACTGAATTTTAAATTGTCTGTGGTCGTACGTAATAACGAGATACGAATATCCTTATTACGGATAGACCATCATGTGTGGCATTTCTTACTTGTGAAGTAAGTAGTTGATCTCACAAGTTAAAGTGTGGTGACACTTGAATAAACACATGGATGTTTTGTTATAGAACAAAACATTGGAGACCCGCTAGGAGATTCCACATAGATAACTATTAGAGTGTCAGTGGTTAATCTCTAACGTTCGGTAGTGGAATTGGTCATTTGACTTAAGGTCATCATAGTGTCTTATATGAGGACAGTCATACTTTGGTGATATTGGATGTTGCTCTGACAAATGTCGCTAATCGGCATCGTTCGGGTATGTCAAAAATCATATGAAAGTTGTGAATGATTAATAGAAGATTCGTCACCCTTATATAGTAAGATATTATGATCTACATTTCATCCAGTTAAGTTGATAATGAAATCCTTGGTTAAGGTGAACTCATAAGTCGAAAAAGAGTTTTCGACTTACATTGACTTAACAGTAGTTTAAGTTCATAATGAAATCCTTGGCCAATGTGAACTCATAAGTCGAAAATGAGTTTTCGACTTACAATGACTTAACAGTGGGATAAAAGATATGATCGATGATTGAGATTGACAAATATCCATATCTCGTAATTGATCGGATCATATTGACGAAGGGATTATAATTTCACGGTAAACGAACAAGTTTGATTTTGTCATGCCACTTGACATTTTCCGTCACATGTATTGCTCTGACACATTGCTGATGTCAATTTGGGACGACGATGTGAATTGATGATAAATTAAAAGCAGTATTTTAATTTATCAATTTTGATTAGATCAAAATAATAATTCACATCGTTTGGTATCGTGATCGGGAACCTAATGGGTCACACACAAAAGATAACCAGAAGAAAGATATTTACCAATTAATTAATTGACAAGTGTTGGATAATTAATTAATTGAGTTACTTATTAATAGACTCGAATTAATTAATTTGATTAATTAATTGATCGATCAGATATAATTAATTTGATTAATTAAATATTGGACCGGATTAAATTTAAGAGACGGGCCAAGCCCCTTTGGATTTATATTAGGGAAAAATTTATTTCTCCTATTTTTACTATATACTATTTCAAAAATAAAAAAACAACTTTCAAATTTCTAAAATTAGATATTTGACATACACATACACTATGTATATATATAGTTAACCCACCCCATCTCCACCACCCTTACCGCTCTGGTGACCGTTCCGACTTCTACTCCGATTTTGGCGACTATTCCGGTGACCGTTCCGGCTACTTTTTCAATTCCGGCGACTTCTCCGATGATTGTTCCGGTGACTACTCCGATTCCGACGATTATGGCGATGATCGTTCCAGCGACTATTCCGGTAAATGTGACCTGTATTTTTGAACCTTGACTCTACAAACACATGTGACCTGTTAATATTGATTTATGACCCGTTTATATTGATTTGTGACATATAAAAAATGAATGTGACTTGTGAACTCAAATCTGTGACCTTAACGACGAATTAATTAGCCACAGTTAACTATCAAATTAATTGATCATACTGATCTGTGACCCGTCTATATTCATTTGTGACCTATACAAAATGACCGTGATTTGTGAACTCAAACCTGTGACTAGTAAACTGTGACTTTAGCAACTCGATCACAGTTTATCAAATTATTGGACAAATCAAGAATTTTATAGGCATTTCTCGGTCACAAATAGAAAATTTTATAAGTCACGATTTATTCATCTATCACAAAATCAACATTTTTATTGGTTACAACTCGATTACAACTTAATAAATTGTGAGTCCCAGTAATAATTTTTAGGTCACATATTATGCATCGATGACAAATCCAAAATTTTATTGGTCACAACCCATTTATTTTATTGGTGACATTCTCAAATTAATTGGTCACNGTTACAACTCGATTACAACTTAATAAATTGTGAGTCACAGTAACAATTTTTAGGTCACATATTATGCATCGATGACAAATCCAATATTTTATTGGTCAAAACTCATTTATTTTATTGGTGACGTTCTCAAATTAATTGGTCATACATTATTTTTTGTTACAACTCGATTACAGTGAGTCAAAGTCACAATTTTAATTGGTCACACTCGATTACACACACAAAATAATCACTATCACCTCCAACCTTATATCGTCGGCACGCCCGACACCCACCACTGCACGCACGCACGCACAAACTAATCACGACCACCAATAACCACTCACAAAATGATCAGTGTCACCTCCAACCCTATCTCGCCGGCACGACCAACACCCACTGTCGCATGCGCGCGCGCACACCACAACCTCATGGGAAAACCACCACCTCACACACTTGGAAGGGTTCACTCCAGGGTTTGCCTTCGTCAAGTGATTGAATCCGGTCTCGATATACAAATGCAACATTGGTACTATATTTCGTAACAATATCAGTTTCTTTAGGGATTCCATAGTGCAAAATAAATTGATTAAATCTTTCATTCCCGCTAGGCTCCATTTTCTTGAATTGGATCTCGGACCACGAGTCCATCATCACAGATTGAACAATCCACGCAGATCTTGTTCCTTGGATGCAATTGGAGCTCCCGTAGCCGACGCGAAGCAACCATTGATTGGAGCTCCTATAGCCCACTTAGCCTTTATTTCCTGTAATTCCTTATCTTTTTCATCCACCACCAGAGCTCCGGCTACCGCTGGCTCAGCTACAGCTGGAGCATCTATTATTGCCTCAGGCGAGGGGACGGGCTCTGCTTGAAAGTTTTCAGCTAATTCTATTTGTGGCTCCGTCTCCATCAGGAAGGTGGTGTTGGTGGATGTGGTTGATTGAGCTGAAGCCATTGTTTTGGGTGAAAGTGCGATTTGAGGAGGCGAGAAATACGGTGAGGTTA
>CAIGRR010253807.1:0-14376 GCA_903798365.1 Fraxinus sp. 1973-6204 | reverse complement strand
CCAATGGAATTAACTGTGACCTATAATTTTTTGAATTTGTGACCTTGAAATCATCCGTGACTAATTAATTATCATTAGTAACTAATTAATTTGATAATATGTGACCAATAAATAAATTGTGACATATAATTATGTATATGTGACCATTAATTGTATAATTGTGACCTAATTAATAAATATTTTTAATTAATTACCTAATACATGAGTTTTGAATTGTTAAACTATCTATCTGACTTTTGAATTGGTGTAAACCATACACCTGAAATATGAATTTTTCCCTATTTTCAATCACATGTTTTTTTTAATAAAATAATATTAAACGTAAACCTAAAACTTTTCCTTATATTTTAATCACACATTTTTCATCAAAACACTATTTCAAAATGCATTATTCACCAACAAATAAGCTCAGCGTAATTGCTTATAATTTAGTTTCATATTTCACTATTTTGTCACCTACTGTTGACCAATATAGTGTAATATTCCATGTAATACTTGTGCAGGGGCAGATCCAGATCATTTGTCTTGTGGAGTCAAAAATGAGAATTCAAAAATATTTAGAACTAGATATTATTAACAAAAATAAGTCAATACACTATTACAATTGTAGCATACGCGTTTTCATACTCTGAAAACGTCGTACAATTATATNCCAATATAGTGTAATATTCCATGTAATACTTGTGCAGGGGCAGATCCAGATCATTTGTCTTGTGGAGTCAAAAATGAGAATTCAAAAATATTTAGAACAACATATCATTAACGAAAATTAGTCAATACGCTATTACAACTGTAGCCTATGCGTTTTCATACTCTGAAAACGTTGTATAATTACATCATTATCAATATTGTTCTTAATCCAAGATCCGAAGGCAGTTGTGCTAAATCAATTTTATCCTGAAGATCTCTTTCTCTCCCAGTATCTGATTTTTCCTGACCATCTTTTTCTTTTTGAACACTCGTTTTAACAATAATTTCATTTTCCTCCACACTCGAACATACGAATTTTCGTTTAAAATATTTCTCCATGCCTGTTAAAAAAAAAATTAGGTTAATGACTAATGAGTTAGTGGAATCAGCATTGACATGCTCTCAATGGTGTGTTGGATGTTCTTACTACAATACAAAGTGTGAAATTCTTGGCTACTATTTCAATGCTCCATATTCATATGAGAAAATGGGGGAAAATGAGAGAAAATCAAGGGCTAATTAAATCTCCTCAGATGACAAGATGTGTTAGAGTTAACAATCTCAATTAACCAGACTGCAAAATTCAATTCAATGAAGGAAATTCAATCTACTGTTCTATGCAGTCAATGAAGGTATCAAACCCCAAACTCACAAATATGCATTCAAAGACACCAAAATCATATAAAACGCCGATGAACGGATGAAGGAATCAAACCCCAAACAGTTAAATCATTTATGCATATCGTATACGCAGTCACAAAGGATAGAGTAATAACTAATAATCGAAAAAACCCAAGCTAGTTAAAGACTTACAGTAAGCCGAATAGCCGATTGTCGAAGGATGAAGAAGATTCGAAGAAGAATCCCCGACACGGAGGTGAAGCAGGTGGATAAGTGGTCTAGGGCTCGAAGTAGAAACAGGAACAACTGTGGTCTGCGGAACTAGAAGCTGGAGCTGCTGGATGCCTGTGAGTCAGAGGCTGAGGTCGAGAGGAAATAATAACACGCAGAGCCAGAGGCAAATCGGCAGAGGCAGAGGTCGAGAGGAAACTGAATTATCGATGGAGGCTGCAGGCGGCTGGAATCACTAAGTCTGTGGAGTTAAATGTTTCATTGGCCACCGAACTTTGCTTTATGTCACGACTTACTAACCAAAATTTACAATGCTTTCCATTGGCCACTCAACTTTATGTTTGTGCACTCCATCACTCACCAAACAAATTCTGTTAATCTCTTCGCCTACGTGGATGACGAAAATAATACGTGGCATTTAACTCCGTCAATGAGACTCCAACGTGGAGGACAAGTCATAAAATTGTGTCTCACCAAACACCCCTTTAAATTCCTTAACGAAATCATTCCCTCCCTGTAACATAACCAACCCAAACAAAATGAACTGGAAAAAAAAAATTCCCAATTGGAGACGAACCCTAAGCCCCAAATCGACGCTCCCTAAATCCGAACGTGAAGCCGTGGCTGCCTGAAGAAGTTTAACAAGGTCTCGCATCTTCTCTGGCCATCAATTGAAGTGGACATGAAGGGACCAAATGAAGGTAATTCCCAAACCATTTTTTGATACTATTTTAACGTATTTCTAACTTCCTGGGTGAGCTTTTCTTTTGTTTTCCATTAATTGGGGGTTTCATAAATTTGTGTATAGTGATGAAAGGTGGGTAGGTGATTTTATGACAAATTCTTCCCGTTAAAATTGATTAAATTTTCTGCTCTGCTGCAGTATTGTTAAAAATTGAATGCATATTGTGTCATTGACTCATTGGCTGTGGACTATTTACCATTTGTTCACTAGGGAAATTGGGATTTTCAGGAGCTTTCGAATCGCATTTTTGAATGATTGAGCGTCCCTTGAAGTGCTCAGAAGTCTTATTATTATTGTTGAGCATTTTGTTCAAGTGTATGTGCTATCAATATTTGCGATTTTTTGGATGAGTTAATACAGTTAATTGAAGAAATTAAGTTTAATAACAGTAGACAAACAAGAAATCCTAAGGAGATAAGATCTTGTCGTGCATAGATGTCTGTTTAGTCATTTAATCATTTAGTAGATATAATTAATGTTGGAATTATTACATTAAAGAGAAACTTTGAAGCTAATCTTGATTATTCCAATGTGCACATAATCTGTTTGCAAGAATGTATTCCCAAAATTATGCTTCCTTTAGCTCATGTTGTGATTTTAATTTCTTGCGAACTCGATACTATTTTTCTTTTGAGAATTCAGTAAGTCCATATCCAGTAAGGGATGCACTGTCTTTACAAGAAAGTTCTTTTTTGTTGGAAGTCTGTGCAACTAATTTATGCTACTGCTTGTTTTTATATCTGCTTGTGTTTATATTTATGTTAAGTCTGCAATGTCACAATTGAGAGTCTGAGCTCGTGTCCTGACTTTCATTCTTGATATTTCTGTATAGCATGGGAATTGAGAACGTTGCGGACGAGAAAGAAGGTAGATCATCCGGGTTGCGTGATGCTATGTGCTCGGCTCATGAAATGGCACTTGTTTGAGAGCGTTCTTTGAATTGCTGTTAATACATTAACTACAATTGTTTTCTACTCATTTTCTTTGTTGCAGTTTATGCAATTGGTTTTATTGAAATGACTATTGCTGTTTGTTCGAATTAAAGATGGTCGAGTCATGCTGTTTTATTCCAAATGTAGTCGTATTGTCTCTGAAATGGGACCAATTTCCCAATTACCAAAGTAATTTCGGAACGTTAGTCGTAATGCTTTAATACACCCATTTTTCTTGCCAAAAAAGTTTTAAAAAAATAGGACGTGAAGTGGCCACTCATGGTGTCAAAGAAGTACCATTGCATCAGAAAGAATGGAGCATATGTATACAGAATAACAAACCTAGAGTCGCCTCATCCTAGCTTATAGAAATATGCACTACAAAGTACTACAGAAATTTGCAGTAGAAAACTCATGATTATGCTTCATACAACGCATAAAAACACAGAGAAATCTGCACTAGATAGCTCAATACTCAAAATCAGCACCATACAAATTAACAAGATGCCACAAAAATACTAATTCTTCTAGTAATCAGCATTTCTATGCACTACACTACGAAGTACTGTCGCTGTCTTTACACCGAACAGGTTAACTACTGTCATCTTCACAACTCTTCTCGATCGTCCACTCGTCGCTCTCAATTTCGATGTTTCTTTCACGTTTGGCAAATTAGATGCAACAGCACACCCATGTTCATGTTGATCACCAATGGGCATCATCACTATTGGGCCAGGTGTAACATGATCCGCTTCTACTTTGCACGCAACCATGGGTATATGCATGAAATGGAAAGAAGTCTCTTATGCAATGTTCGTTGATGAAGATGCACCCTTTCCTCCGACAACAACCATTTTACGCTTACATAGTAATCACACTGCATTGAAAAATAGGTAAGGATGTAAACCAATGATTTGTGCAAAAAAGACAAGTTGAAACCAATCACTCAACTTTAAAACAGGATTTCCAAATCATGCTAATCAGCTAATGTACATTTCAAAAACCATCAAGCCTAGTGTCCTAGATCTAGTACAAGGCTTTGTTCATGGTCACAACTCACAATTATTCGAAAGTCTCAAGCACTTTTTTGACAAACAGAGAACTTTTAATCTAATAATGACAAAATAAGTGTTAGAAAAATAGTAAAAGGATGAAAATATTAGAAGTGGGTAATTTTTGGAGCATTACGTGAACCTTGGTGTATTGGAAAAGTCATTTGAAGTCCAAAGACCAAACAGTGAACAGGAAAACGAGAATGTGCATAGCTACAATGCTGCCCACAACTATAAAGGCATTCCCAGCATCCAAGCTATGGACTATAATTGCCACCCACACACCATAAATAATAGCAAACGACCACAAATGCAAATGCCATGCCCAGTGCCTCTTCTAAAAAATATCTTTAATTCTCAACAATTACAGAACAAAGAAAGAAAGGAAAAGGGAAAGTGCACAAGCAACTTCATTAATATAGCTATGAAGAGAAGCTAGAAAATTCTAATTACATACAAAAAATTTAGACCCAAACACACAATCAATTTTTGATCTTTGGTACACTATCTCAGCATCTTCTCACCGTCTCGATACATGAAAATAGTGTAAAAAATCATTTTAGAATTACCTTCAAGATCAAGAGGTCCCTCCATGTGCACGCCTTCCTCGATTCAACATGGGGCCTTCGATAGTGGGGTAGTATCGATTGGGGGGTTAGGGTTTGGAACAAGCTTGGGGCATGCGAGATTTGGGGTTTGAATCAATTTGTCTGAGTTATGGATTTCTAATTTTCTGGTAAGTTACTGGATTTCTAATGGAGGAACAAGACGTGTTTGGGAAAGAAGTAATAGATTTTCAGTTTCAACTTTCAATTTGTCTCCAAAGTAAAAGACATGTTTGGCTCTTGCTGATTTGGCATTGACGTGGCACGTGACTTTATATTTAACGTGCCACGTCACATCTCCGTGATCCACGTAGGCAAGTCTACTAACGGATTCCATCTGATGGCCAATGAAGTTGGATGGAACAAAGTTCAGTGGCTAATTGGACAATTGATGAAGTTCAGTGAGTAAGTCGCGACATGATACAAAGTTCAATGGCCAATGAAACATTTAACTCAAGTCTGTGACTAGTGACCGTGATGTTTTTGATTTCTTGGATTGGGCTAGTGTAATTGGGCTGTTTGGTAATGGTAAGTGTTAGGTTTTTTTTAAAAAAATAAAATTGTGGGGTCATCTGACCCTATGTGGGTCCGCCCCCTGTATTTGTGTAACATGACAATTTATCCTAAATTTAGAGCCTTTTAACTTTTTAATCTAAAGACATTGTCATATCTTTCGTTTTGTATTTTCATTTTCTAGGGCGTCACAATTACGTGGAACATCAGTTATCTTTCATGGCGTATATCTTGAATACTCATTGATAATCTTGTTTTACAAATCAACACAGCCGAAGATCTATTTTCTGTACAATGTAATAAATTAATGATACATACATTCTCAAATTACTTGTTAAAATTTATATGTATATTCCAAGTCATGTGAAGATCAACATCACAGTAGCATTGTTGAGGAGCCAATGACTTGTCAGCAAACAAATACTGAAGTTACCAAATTGATTGGCAATGCTTATTCAAGAGTCAAGAAACCAAGTACCCCCACAACTGCAGCAATGTAGAGACCTGCCTTAGTTACAGTTGCTGAACTGCTTGAAGATTTTGGTGCAGGAGCAGTAGTAGGAGCCGAGCTCGTTGTATTTGATGCAGAATCAGTCGTAGAAATCTTGGCGACCGGAGGCAATGGTGGATCAACAATATCATCGATGGTGAGGAGGGGTCCGATTTGATCTGTTGCTGGTGCTGCTGTTGGTGCTTGATCTTTTTGCTTCACACTTGCAAACATATCACCTGGCATAACTCCTGATATTGTGTATGGAGCTGCTTTATTATGACAAGGAGATCCTGCAGAAGGATTAAAAGCGATCGTGTTATTGGTTTATGTGACAGATTCGATACAGATTATGCACACTAATACTTACTCATAAATGAATTTGCAGTTGCGGGAAAATCTGTTATGAGGCCATCTACGTGTGCATCAACAAGAGTGGCGATCTCAACATAAGGATCGGAATAATAATCGAGGAGAAGGTTTGAAAATTCATTCTTGAGAATTCCAACGTATACTGATACATTAGCAGCATGCATAGCTGGGAGAATGTTGGTGAAATTCTTGGTAAAGAATGTATTCGTAGATGCAATGACAGAACGTCTCTGAACATTAATTGCATCAGCATATTTCTTGACCTCTTGCGCTAGTTCATCGGGTGTACCACTAATATCCTTTTTGATTTCTAACACTCTTTGATAAGTTGGTATATCCTTGAACTTTAACAGCACTGAACTGTCATCAGACTGAATCAAAACTTTCTGAGTAGATTGCTTATCGAATGTGGCATTACTTAGAGCCGTTGAGACAGTTCCAGTTATGTCAAGACCCTTCTTTGATGCTAAATACGCGGCATTCTCTATATTAATTAGAACTCCAGGTACTGCCTTGGTCTTAGCAAGTTCGAGGAACTCAGAAAGAGTCACAAATTTGCCCTTATTCTTGTTTAGAGGATTTCTAAGAAGGTCTCGGAAAGAATTCTGAATTTGAGCTGAAATAACCGGAGAAAACAATATGTTACAAATGGAAATGAATAATTTAATACAAAAAAAATAAACAAACAGGTCGATAAACTTACGCATTAGAGATTGAATTTCAGTCCAGGTGAGATCAAAAGAGAAAATTCCATTGTCCGGTTGAATTTCTGGAATCTGTGTAGCTTGATCCATGAATAGAGTGGCTGCAGTGGTTGATTCCGTAAGGTCAGGTGAAGTTAAGCAGAAGGCAACTCCATCTTTTGACAATTGGACAGAGCAATCTATTATGTCAGAACCATCATCTATGGCTTTCTGATAGGCAAGATCAGTTGATCCAGGGAAATCTCCACTCGCTCCGTCATGTGATATTATTAGAGTTTTTATTGTCCTAGAAGCATTCTTGTCCTGATATAGGCATCCAATTGCTGCTGAAGCAGTGACAGGGAAATCAGTAATCACCCCATCGACTGAAAACTGAGAATTATCAACATACTGAAGATACTCTCTTGTTGGATCATAGCTGTAATTGTAACTTAAATAGTCGTCATTTGAGAAAACAGCAGCATATACTTCTAGCCCTACTTTATGAGCATCAAGCACTAGATTTGTTGGCGCAGGCTGCAGATATCCATTATTACTAGGCCATATGTATTCTCTTGGGACGACAATCCCAGACGCAAATGACTTTATCATCGGCAGCTTGATAGCTAATGAACCATATTTCTCTTTGGTTGTAGGTTCTACAACATCTGGTCGAAGAAACTTGAAAATAATTTTTGTTTTTGCTGCCTTCACCTTCGGCCCTATACTCTTCAAGAAACCAATCTCGGGAGATGAAATGAACTCCGGTTTGACATCTTCCATACTACTTAGGATAAAATCTTCGGGACTTATTCTGTGTTGATTGTAGAAACTGTCATACTGCAACATATATGAAGTTACCAGTTAAAGTACTGTTAATTGTTGCTGATAATAGAAATCAGAGACGAGACCTGAACATTTAGCCACAATCTTTGTGGGGTTTGGAAGGATGCAACTATATCTACAGGCATATTCATTACTTGTCCATCCCACCATGGTGGTCTAGTGAATAGATTTTGGTTCACTGTAAACAACAATGGAAACATCAGTAAACTCGAAAAGCATTGATGGCTCGTAAAAAACATCCTGTCATATGCAATACTGCATACTAAACACAACCCGGCTTACATGTCACGTTGTTGAAAACATAAACAGCATCATAATCCAACCCAAACCATCCACGAATTTCTTGCCCATTTACGTTGTAGCTCTTTTGTCCTTTCGGATCTATGTCATCAATGTTTGTCGTATTTTGAAGAGCTATTTCCGACTCGCAAAAACCTTGGCCGTCCCTTGTAAATTGGAGATCGCAGAGCAAGATTGTACCGGGCAAGCTATTCAACGAAGCAAATTCATAAGCTGTGATGCTGGATGCCGGAAAAAGTCCAGAGAACCCACCATTCGCTACTATCTGAGGTACACCACCTGATAATTCAACATTTCATGAATGCCGATCCATGTGCAAGTGAAGCTGATTTTAAATTATGAAGATTCGACAAAAAAACAATAAGGGAAAATAATCAAAATACCACTTAGAGTCATCCATTTCTTTAAAGGAAGTGGTGGTGGCTTCCCCATGCCACCTTTAGCTTCATTTGTGTGGATCAAGAATACAAAGAAAAGCAGATAGCCTATCATCTTTTCCCCCGTCCTGCATTCACAACTTCAAATATAAAACAATGGAAAATCGACAATTTATGTATAGCTATTCGAAACCGACTTCATATTCATCTTCACTAAATCAATCTAGGACGATCCTCTAACCCTCAAATCAAGAAACAAATAAAGGGTCGATCAATCAGAATTGATGTCTTACACAATCATCACGAACACGAGGCTGATACATTTTTTAATATGATTAGACTACACAATCAGAATCGCGAAAGGCTCTTAAAGAACCAAAAAAATCCAACCAAAAAAAAGACTTACTTGAACATGTGAAATGGAAGAAACTAATGTTGATTATTCCCTTTTGAGTTTCAGAAGAGAAAACAGAAAAAGGAAACTCTTGAGGGAATGTGTTATGTCACGGAGAAGGAAACCTGGAAAGGAAGACATTGGAAGAGGATGTAAATGCATATTAATAGCTTCCACACAATGCCCGCATTAATAGCTTGTCCATTTATTAAATCAACAGGTTCATGAATTTACTGATTCTCATTTTAGCCCCCCGTTTGGCCCCATTATTTGATATTATAATTTTTGAAATAGTTATTTTTTTAGAATGGATGATTGAAAAGGAAGGAAAATTTTCTATTTACGTTTAAATATTATATTATTGAAGAATGAGTAGTTAAAAAGAAGAAAGAAAAATGTATTGTAATTTTAATGAGAGCCAAACGGGGACTTAATTAGGCCCTTCTGCATTTATTCCTTCTAAAATCGAGAGACGTACATACATACATGTTTGAATGGATGATAATAGAGATTTGTGGTAATTTTCGAACATATTTGGTAGGACTTTTGAAAAGCTAAGAATTACTTATGACACTAAAAGAAATTACTTTTTAACATGTTTGGATAATATTTTGATTATTTTTTTTTATAGGAAGCTTATCTAACTTAACTCTCTCGAGGATCTCTTTTACAAGAAATGGAAGCATTGCCAAACTCTCGCTTTGCCTACCTTGTATCCAGTGTTAAAGCTCTCTTAGGCGTCGCCTAAGCGTGAAGCTCGGGTAAAACGCCTTGCTTCCCGTTTAGTTGATTTTTTTTTTTTCAATTCCTGAACGTTTAAATTTTTTTTCTTCTACTATTTCGTCTTCTCTAGGTGCGCTTTATTACCTTCAATTAATTTTTATTATTTTTTTAAAAAGAAACCCTTTTATTCGACTCTAATATCAAAACTTTAAAAGAATTTATCTGTACAAAAGTAAAAAAATGACTTTATCCAATAAATAGTTAAATATGATTTAAGTTATGGTGCTATCTACATTATGTAATTATGATATGAAAACTCATTATTTCTTTTTTTTCTTTTTTTTTTCTTTTTTAAATTTCGAGAGTATGTATGAAGTTTCTATAATTTTTTTAAGTATGATTTGTATAGTTGAAAATTGGAACAATAAAAAGTAGTATAATTTTTGCATTTCAAAAATTTTATAATTGTATGAATTGAGATGTTTGATATGTATTATTTTAATTATTAAGTGTCTTTTAGAATGATTAAAAATTTTAAATAATATTAAAAATAAGAATTTTTTTTTTTTTTTTACGCTTAGGCTCGCTTAATTTTGTAAAATTTGAGACTTAACATCCAAGTACAATCACGCTTTACACTTTTTAAAACACTGTCTATATTTGATTGTCCCTATTTGACCCTTTTGTAGGGCAACTAGGTCAAAATTTTATGAAAATGGCCAACAAGCCAATTGTCACCCCTACCCTAAAAATTAAAAGGTACCGAATGAGTAGAGTAAACCCTTGTATCGAGAAGTCAAATGGCATAAGTGCCTTCTGAAAAGAGTCCTGGCATTTCTCTAGAAAGATTCACATATTTTGATTCAACCCATATCTTGATTTAACCATTTAGGCAATTTTGTCAGCATTGTTAAAAATATGATATAACACAACCAAAGTTGAAATTTACATTCCATGCACTTATTTTGACACTATTCAGTAACACGACTTCATTTTCAAGTTTAGGAAGCAAATCACGCGTACTAATGAAAGGTGAGAAAAATAGCATACTATTCACCAAAGACGAAATCGTCTCCATACCATTCCCAGCTGGGCTGAATAACAGCAACTGTAAATAGAAAGCACGCCGATGTCATATATAGAAACAACATTCCCAATATACTAACAGAGTCGGTATCCATCTTTCCCTTATCTGTAAACAAAGATACATATGGGTAACGAACCAAAAGAATCCAGCCTCGAAACACTTTATAAATGATATAAACAAGTTTGAGACTCCAAATATTCAACATTGTACCAAGTAACTTCAAGTTTCAATAATCCACTGGCTTCAGAAGCATTTACAAGATTGTACAGCATTGGTTGGTTTTCTTCGCCTGTTTGTAGAACATCTGTTTCAAGTTTCAATAAGTACAAGGGAGTTTGTGTCAGGATAAGCAAACTAAATGTCTGAAGTTAAATCATGAAAAAAAATTGAATCCAAGCAACTGCAATAGCCAATAATCACATCAAGTACTTGAATGAACAGAAAAAATACATATTTAGATGCGCATACTATTGAAGTCTAAAATCCAAAAACATGTTGCCCAAGTAACAGGTTTGTGTTGCATTGAAACAACACATAAGACCTAAAGAAAATCTTGGGGACCAAAAATATATACATAAAAAATAAAACGGTAAGCATGATTTATGTAAGAAATGGAAATTGCAATGTAATTACAAAACGATCTTGAGAAACTTTAGTGCACATTAAAAATTATAGTACGCAAAAATTGGGGCACTTTCTACTGTGTAAATAAATATCTATAACCACAGCTGAACAAACTACCCAAGTTCTGTAGACCTGTAGGTGTCAAGTCAGCTCAACTTTAAAAGTTCTTTTTTCTCAGCAAGTATTGGGTGCTGCATGAAAGATCTATCTTTTATCTCAGATTTCCGTAGGTCCACTGATTATATATTCAATTTTTCTTAGAGAATGAGAAATAGAAAAGCTGTTGCATTCTTTTATAAAACACATAAAGGATATGCTGGATCCATTCTCATTGCAAAAAATGAATATATTTTATCTCCTATCTTTCTCTGGACTCCTCAACCGCTCAAGCTCTTAAAACAATATTATCATGCTTGCCAGAGAGATTGAAGGAAAGAAGGTCCCCTTGCTGTTTTAGGATCCTTAAGGTTTTAAGAAAGGAGTTACTCACCAAAGCATAGAGAGAAACTCCTAGAACTGTAACTGGCATGTTTTGCTCAATATTTTTTGGTAAAGGTATTGCAGTTGGAGTATAAACGGAATGGGGGGTATAGAATAATCAAAAAACATAGCACATTACAGTTAAGAGTATAAACGGAATGGGGGGTGTGTAGAATAATAAAAAAACATAGCACTACTATTCTCTACGATTTTTTGTTGCACATTTAAAGACAGATCTTTAGCAATCCAAGATATCAGCAACTAGTACTCACATTAGCACCTTACTATTCTCTACGATTTTTTGTTTCTTAAATGCTTAAGCTTACTAGCACTGACATTTATGTATTACCTAAGAAATATTCAAGATTAATACCAAAAATCTGGAAGGATGTCCATCCTTAATTCTGGATTTGTCACCTCTTCGGCTTTAATTGAAATCATACAAAAACCATAGGCAAACTGTTATTTAAGTAATCCACTTCCTTAAATTAGTATTGACAAAACTGTGCCAATTATTGGATTCTTTACATATGCAGGAATACATGTATTCTACACATTGGACAAGCTAATTACAAACGGACCATGCTACATGTACCGAATTTTTTTACATAATCTTTTACCGACTACTAACAATAGAGGGGTGGGGACCACATCATGGGATTTTTTTATTCACGCGGGGCCCGCATGCATGTGAGAGGAGGTAAACAATTCGGTACATTAAATTATGTACAAATATCTTTACCCATTACATAAATGTACCTGAGAAGCTGCACTGAGATCTGAACTCTTCTCAACCAAACTATCTAGCTTCTCACCTCGAGCCAGGACACTGTCAATAGTTTTATGCTGATTTCAAGGGAAAAATCAAGCATTAATACAAATGATAACGTCAAAGAAATGAAGAGTAGAAAAAGAACAGCAATCAATTTAATGCATTGATAGCTCCAATTGATTATAAGATTCATAATCAAAACTTGTATAAAAATCATTGTATACCTGATTAGCCATCAAAGATATAAAATACATCTATAAATAAGCTTCCAGCACTCATAACGAAAATAATTAGCAAGTGGTCAATCCCACAAATCTCAGTGCACAATGGAGGCTATTAATTGTAAACCTGTCAGCCAGCTTCTGGGGTCCCTAGTTGACATAAAAAATTGCACTTCTATCGTCTTGGCTTAGATATTGCAGGAGATTTTGCAAGTCTAACGGAGGAAATATGATTTCTTGCAATCTGCAAGCAAGGGTCCAGTTTTGGGAAAGCTATCATCAAGTCGGATCATTCAGCAATACCTGAATCCTTTCTCATGCATTCTGATCCCAACTTGTAAGGCCCCTAACGTATTCATGGTCCATATCAATAGTACAGAGTCCAACACAAAGAAGCCCTTGTATCCAATTATGACAATTGGACCTCCCATATACGGACTTAGGCGAGGATCACACTGCCATTTTATCCAATTACAGAAGCGACCCTATAGGCTTAACTTCCACATACTCCCTAAAACTGCAGTCATGGTAAAATCTTATCCAACAGTTCTCATACAGAACAACTAAATCAATTTGAACTTTATCCGTGAATGTGTGACTTCTGTTCTGTTTTAGTTTGCTAAATTCGAACAATAGCCTTTATTTAGTGGTTGGCCTTCTAGAAGCTTTGCCAGAAGCAAACAATCGCTGCAAGAAAAAGATTCACTCTCTTTATAAAGAATAGGACATAGAATTAATATAGATTTCCTTTTTGATTCATCAGCTCCACTCACCATCTATTTTCATTGTTCAAATATTTGAAAACACTAAACCATTGTTCAATTCTTTCAAAACATGAAAAAACAAAGCTCCGGATTAGCATGTCATCTACTGATATTACAAAAGATACAACAGAGACATGATACATAGTATTATACCATACTAATATGAGCAGAGTACCATTGATTCTCCTAAATAGAGCTCCTTTACATAAATATTAAGCAGTGCATTATGGTACTTATCAACATTTTAGCATCATGATAAAGAAAAACAGCCATTCCAAAAAACAATTTGCATCATAGTCATATTCACTTCTAGCAAATAGTTTTGTCAAAATCATTCAGTCAGTAAATCCAAACTATATTTAAATATTATCAGTAACTTGGTGAGAACCAGATATTTCATATACTCGGTTCAAACAAAGTCCAAGACAATCATTTCAAAGCGATTTTTTTTTTAGACTCGAAAGAAATCTTATCTAATTATCTCTTCGCCCAGTTAAACAAGGAATTGGAAAGATCACTAATTCATACTTTTCCATTGTTTCCAAACAGGGTCGAGTAATATGTAGGCAAGAATTACAGTCAAAATGACCTAAAAGAGCTAATATTTTAAGCATAATGGAATAGAATACTCACAAGAATAATTTTGGTTTCATCCAACTCCCTCTGGATTTTTAACAGCTTATCAGCCTCAGCAGGATCCTAAAAAATCAGGGGCAAAATTAATAAATGGACATAGACACCGACTCCAGATGTTAGACAAATACCATCTGGCACCTATCATCTTCAATTTACAATGCCTTCATATATCTGGCACCTATTATCTTTAACTTACTATGCCTTCATTTTCTAGCTCA
>CAIGRR010253797.1:0-11570 GCA_903798365.1 Fraxinus sp. 1973-6204 | reverse complement strand
GGTAGTAGGGTGGGTATATATTTAGTTTAATTTAAAAATATTATTATTAATATTAATTGTAAAATTAAAACTTGATTTTTTATTAAATAAAGTATAAACCTGATTTTTTAAAATGCAAAAGAAAATGTCTGGTCACAGAATACAAACATAGGTGGGGCCCGACATTTTTTTCAATATTTTATTCATATGCGACCCACATCCCATGTGAGATTCTGTTGGTTTTCTGGCAAAAAAATTCTATACATATACCCTTTTTCATCGATCCTATGGTCAGTCTAAAACGTTAATAGAGACAAGAATAATTAATAACCAAGGAAAAATGCGGAATTCCATTTAGCCCAATTTTTGTCTCCATTAAATTTTAATTTATTTTTCTCTCTTCTCTTACCACACATTCCTTTTTTGAGCTCCATTATTTGAAAAAAATACTGATCTTGAAATAGTATTTTTTGAAAAAATGTGCGATTAAAAAGTAAAGAAATTTTTTGACTATTTTATCGAGAGAATGTATAGTTAACAAAAAGAGAAAAAAATATATTAAAATTTAACGGGGACAACATTGGTAATCTTCCTCTCAACAAAAATCGAACGCACGACTTTCACTTCTCCTATAAACGGATGCAAAGAAGCGATTTTAGGTCAAAAGTTACGATTTCTTCTCCATCTTCTACAGCCTTTTCCTCCTATCCTTCTATTTCCGCTGATTTCGTGAAAAATAATTGGTTGCTTTGCCACAGTAACTGATGGGACGACCTGCGAGCAACGGGGCCCCCTCCTTCCGGTTTAACCATGCTGAGGTTATATGCACAATTCTTCTCTCTTTAGACAGAAATCCACAAGAATACTGCAAGTGAATTTTCCAGTTAATGTTGAAATAGTATTTTCTGAGNCACAGTAACTGATGGGACGACCTGCGAGCAACGGGGCCCCCTCCTTCCGGTTTAACCATGCTGAGGTTATATGCACAATTCTTCTATCTTTAGACAGAAATCCACAAGAATACTGCAAGTGAATTTTCCAGCTAATGTTGAAATAGTATTTTCTGAGGAACTGATTGTGTTTATCTCAATTTTTTGATATTCTTTATGTTTCTTATATCTTGGTACTCCCATATTTTTAGCATCTGCGTTTGATAAGTTTTCCTCCTCGATTTTGATTAGAACTTTGCATTTTATTTTTTTGGTGGAAGGTTGGGGACCGAAAAAAAAAAAAAAAAGTGCCCGTACTCGTTTTATGCTAAATTGGGGATTTCTGGTGCCAGTTTCGTGAAGTACTGGTAATTGAGTTAAGACGTACACTTGAGCAATTCATGAAGGATGTGAAAATAGTGGTTTAACTGAGAAAATGGACTGAATAAAGAAAATTGCTATAGTGGTATTCTTGATGTCGTCTTGTCAATAGATATAAACATGAATTGAGTGCATAGGTTATCAAGAAAATGTTTGGGAGTGCTTATGAGGAGCTTTGAAGCACTCCAAAACATGCTCTAAGTCTTGGGGTTCTTAGCCCAAGCCCTTACTAGTTGATTATATTTTTCTTGTTTAAGCTATGTGGAATTTTACCCCCAACGTATTCATGGTGGGTATTTTGAAACATTAATCTTGAAACCTCACAGCTTGTATGAGCTTTTTAGATGGATAGAATGGCTTATTGGAGCTTTTTTTTGGGCTATCAAGTCTTGAGTTTGCAACTTAAAAGTTGAAGCTTGCTAAGATGGGTGTCAACCACGTTGATCATCTTCTCGTAAATTATAAAATTTTAAATGAGATGGTTAACACAATGTTGAACCAGGTGAGACTTGTTTCAAATCTGTGTACATGTTAAATCTTTGGTCAAAAAATAAATTTGGTCCGGTCACGACGGGCTTGTTGAATGCAAGATTTAAATGGATATATGAGACCCTCTCTAACAGCTTAAACTTTTAAATGAGATGGTTAATATAAATACGTGTTATTGTGGGCCATAAACTTTTTCCCTCAGCAAGAATAAATGATATCCATGCATATCACCTATTTTTCTAGTGTTGCTGTTTCATTTTATTTTATTTTAATAACATAAATACTTTTAAACCACTTTCAAATGATTTCAGCTAATTTGATGCAAAAGCGTAACTATAAAATAGGGGGCATATTTATTGAACTGAACCAGTTTCTTTTTATCATAATTCCAAAAGCTCTCTTTTGGATTTCCTTGTGAAATAATCACTGTGAATGAATGTGAAATTTTGAAATTTTCATGAAAACTATGATGTTTTCTTTCTTCAGGGTAATTAATATAAGGAGTTTCAGTCTGCTATTGCCTCCTGTTGTTACAATTGAATCCTTGCTGCTCAGGGTGTACAACACTTAGTTGTTAGGATCAAAATTTACGTGCTGCATGTTTTCTGACCTTATGAACATGCATTTCTAAACTGGGTGCTGTATCATTTATACCAAGAAACTAGCGATGGTAAATGGGCCGAACCGAGCCGCTTGGCTCTCCCACCATCGAGCGGCAAGCCAAGTGCAAACTGTTTTGTTTCCTTAAATCCTGGCTCACCTCACCCCACCAACTTGCCCTTTGGTGGGATGAACTGAGCCGGCTTGCGAGCCACTAGCAGCTCTTGTGTTTTTTAACCGAAAATTTCATTTTCACTCCCGGTGGCTAGACGGCTCGCACGAAATAGGTACCACCGGATGAAGATTTGTGAGTTTGTGCATCTATTCAGACAAACGGAAGATCCTATTTATTTTAACACATCAGAGTTAAACTCTCCTGTATTTATGTAGAATTATTTTTGCTGTAACTCGTTGCATCAATATAATGTTTACCATGTTTTGTGCAAGGGCAACTTCCTTAATTCCTTTTTCACATGTCATGGTTATTATTTCACATTAAAGGTTAGCGAGATGGAATCAATTCTTCAAGCACACAACTGTGCTGTGCCTGCACGTGAAATTCTTGAAGCTCTTGCTCTGAAGTTTAGGTATGTGGTTATATGCTGTTGCGAATAATTTTAATACTTGGAATCCACTCATGGCAATCTAAAAGTTTGTTTGTGGTGTAATTGCTGTTATATAGTGCTTCACCTGAAAGATCTGGAGTGGTTGAAGTTACGGTGAAACAAGTAATGGACTGCCCATTATGTACATGCTTAATTTTTTTGTTGGTCTTTCCTTAACTTAAATTATTTGCAAAAGGTGTGGAATTGGTTCCAAAATAGGCGATATGCTGTTAGAGCAAAAGCCTCGAAGACAATTGTTCCCGCACAGACGAACACGCCTCTTATGCCTCGAGATGATCAGGCTACAGTTCGAACCGCACCTCAGACCCCTCAAACTCAGCCTGCTCCTTCAGGTAGCATTGAATTGTCTCATGTTAAGAAGCTTCTAAATCTATTTTTTACTGTCATCAATATTAAGCAAGCTTTTCAAGGTATTGTAATGCTTGTATTTTTGTTCTAATTCATATAATACTTTCATCCAGCTCCAGTGAAAAGTATGCCTCAAGTACCCCACCCTATTACTTCTCCTTCAGGTAGATGTTTAGTTGTTGACAATGATTTTATTATTTTTGTTTCTTCTCAACATCTTAATATGCAAAATAAGTTCTTACTCGTGGTCGTTAGTGCTTGTTTACCTATGGTGAATCAAGTGCATATCTCCCGTGGTATTATATTTTTTTTCCTATACAATTTTTTGCAATAGTATGGACTTGGTGGGCAAAAATTACCTGTAGGATACAAACCTATAGGTTTTAATATCTGTTCTCTCTCTCTCTCTTTGGTGGCTATGACCCATGGGTGCTTGATGCTGTTAATTAAAATTCAATATTCGGACATGCTTCCTTAAAACCATTGTACACTGATCTTATTTACTAGATCATTTATTTCCAGGACAAAGTGCAGGCAAGAATGCTTCAGATAATTCTCAGATGGAATTTGAAGCTAAATCTGCACGGGATGGTGCATGGTTAGTCTTTTCGACCATGTCATTTATAGTTTTTGTGGAATTATTTATTGCCACCTGTGTCCTGATAAATGTGGGTACCTTTTAGTTAATAAATAACAATGATTCTTAAGTAACGTTTTTCTTCTCAGGTACGATGTTGCAACTTTCTTATCACATAGATCATTAGAGACTGGTGATCCGGTACTTGGAGCTTATTTTCCCTCTTAAAATTCATAGAAGAAAGCTTCTAGCTTTTATTTATTTTGCTCATTCTTGTTAGATTATGGCTATTCTTTACAATGGATGACGTTTGTCAGTTTAATATATTTCTTGAAATAGAACTGTCCTCTTGATTTGCTAGGACTTGGGTTGATTTTCTTGTCCCTTTGTAGATCCTACTATGAGCATTATTATTTTTTGGCACTCTAGATTGACCATTGAAAACTGTCCTTCCTCTTAAGCTCTTGTTTTAGGAATCGAAACCTACAAGCATTAAGCCATTTCAGAATCACGATTGCTCATATAATTGTCCCTATTCATCTTCCCTTCCCTTTTAATGATTGAATTATGCTTTTCACTTCAGGAAGTTCTGGTTCGTTTTTCGGGTTTTGGACCAGAAGAGGATGAATGGGTCAATGTTCTCAAGAATGTAAGACAACGGTCACTCCCATGTGAATCATCTGAGTGTGCAGCAGTTCTTCAGGGAGATTTGATTCTCTGCTTTCAGGTGCATTTCTATTAGCAATATCAAGAAAAGGGAAGAAGTGCGAATAATATTATAATAGTTTATGAAAAAGTTTAATATTAGCAGATCTTATCTTTCAAATTGTAGGAAGGCAAAGAGCAGGCCCTCTACTTCGATGCACGTGTTCTTGATGCACAAAGGCGGAGGCATGACGTAAGAGGATGTCGTTGTAGATTTCTGGTGCGATATGAACATGATCAGTCTGAGGTAATATAACTTCTATATCGTGAACTTCAAATTCATGTCTTTGTGATACGATGTATACATGTTCGTCAATTTGACATCACACCGTCCTCTATTTCTATGTAAAGGAAATTGTTCCACTGAGGAAGATTTGCCGTCGGCCTGAAACTGATTACAGGTTGCAGCAACTTCATTCAGGATCTGCTACTGTGAATGCACAAAAAACAGGTGCAGATCCTCGACCTGGAAACTCTTCAGTAATCAATGCTGCAGCAGCAACAACACAAAAACTTCCCACACCTGTGCCCACCGGTGAATCTGAAGCACCACCACCGAAGACTGCCTAGGCTGGAAGTTTGATTTCTGTCGGAAATTCATAACCTTGAAACGTATGTAGCTCCATTCTTGAGCTAACTTAGGACGAACGCTGCATTTACTACTATCGTAGTTTGAACTGAAACTCCTATCTCATCTCCGTTTTTGTTTAATATATTCTTATATATAGTTGAGTTCGGGTTGTGTACTTGTTTTTAGAGCGAAAAATAATCATCTCATTTAAAATATTTGGGGATGGACTTTTTCCGTCGGTTAAAGTCAATAATTAATTTTAATCACATATTTCGTCTCTGTTTGGTACACATTAAAATTTTCATTTTCAACCACACATTTTTCAATAAAATAATATATTCCATCGCATCAATAATTTTTCCTTTTTTTTCAACCACACATTCTCCATCAATTTATTACTCCAAGATATATTCTTCCAAAATAATGTGGCTCAAACACACCCGAATCATTATTTTTTTTATTGAAATCTGCCGAAACTTTTATTGAAAGTTTTGTCAAACAACCTCTTAAGTGTATTTTCGAAAGAGCAGAAGCAAATAGACATTTAGCTCTTGTTTGATTCTCAAAATTTACCAAAAAAAAAAATCTGATGTTTATTTGAGATTTTTAACAGTTTGATGACTTGGTGCACAAATAAGTAGGATTTTCAATTAAAAAATAAATGTCCATTTGAATCAGTAGTTTGAATAAAATGTTTTGTAAAGTTGAATGACGAGTTGAAATATAAAAAGTCAAATTCCAAAATTAAGTACCAATGCCACCCTATTTTAATTAATGTTCATCATGTGATAGCGTGAAAGTGAAATGATAAAAATAAATCAATAGTTCTACTTGTTTCATTAAAAGAATTTGAAGTTGTTGGCGATTAGTTGTTGACATAGAGTATATTTTTCCGTGTTATAATAGTTAATTCGGGTCGACACATTAAAAAACTTACTACGTTGACGAACATATCTTTAAAAAAATAAAATTATTTGAGCCTAAATATGTCGATTCACTTTATCTCTACATTTATTTTTTCGCACATAATTTTTAATTGATGTCAATAAGAAACCATCTCAAACTAATTGTGAGTTTACATTAATACAGATAAAAATAAATAAATATAACTTATATTATAGTTTGAATGCCCCATTGTTAACTCTGAAGAATTGCTCAATTGATCATGTCTTGAGTTTGCTCTTCAATGGTCATCAGTTCGAGTCCCCTCAGGGTCATTGAGATGAGTACCCAACTATAAACTTAAAAGTCTCGTGAGATTAGTCGAGGTGCACGCAAGTTGGCCTGAACATCCACGATTATTAAAAATAAAAAATGTCCCATTGTTGGGTCTGGCATCTAGCCGATATGAAGCAGGTCAAATCTTGAGGCCACTAAAATTATGCAGGCGGGTAGTGTTGTGTTAGACGCAGGTTATGATACTCAAACGTGGGTCATGGATTTGTATTGGTTTAGTCCATTATATAGGAAATTCTATCAGAAATTTCGTAAAATAATATTATACTCGGATCTAGATGAATGTACTCATGGACAAATTAGTGTACATAAACAATTTGTTAGGTACACTAAAGCAGCCTTGCTGACCATAAAATTTTCTCAAGCCAGGCAAAGCCAACTTTAGTTGGACCAAATCCATTATAAAATAAACAATTTTAGACCTGCCACCATTGCCATTACCATTATTCACAACTTTCCAATTCACAAGACCACTCTGCACACAAAAAAATAAAGAGACTTGGCAGACGTGAAGAACAAGGAGATGGGACTTACATTTAAGGAGGAACTGTTGGATTTTTTTCTAGTCCCAAGTGGTTTACTTCTCATGCTTGGATATCATCTATTCCATATCCACAGATGCCTAAATTCCCCTGATACCACTGTTATCGGCTACGAAAATCATAACAAGAAGGCTTGGGTTCAAAGAACTCTACAGGTTAGTAGCACTCGACCATATTGAAAACAGAAGTTAGAATCTTGTTTGTCATACTGATCTGGCAATTTGCAGGTTGAAGCCAAGGATAGAGGGCAGGCTATAGCTGTGATCAACAGCAACTTATCTGCAGCAACTTCACTGGCTTCGTTTTCACTGGCTTTGAGTTCTCTAATCGGGGCATGGATTGGAAGCGTCTCCCACAATGTTTTCATAAGTAGTAATATCTATGGAAATAAAAGCTCGACCGCTGTTTACATCAAGTACATAGCTCTTCTATCATGTTTTCTGGTTGCTTTTGTTTGTTTTGTTCAAACAGCAAGGTGTTTTGTTGATGCCAATTTCCTCATAAGCACGCCGAACTGTGAAGTTCCTTCTAGCCTAGTTGAGAATGCAGTTATAAGAGGAAGTACTTACTGGATAATTGGCTTGAGATCACTCTTTTTCGCAAGTAATTTGCTTCTTTGGATTTTCGGTCCAATCCCAATGTTTGTTTGCTCGGTGATAACAGTAGTGGTGCTTCATAATCTGGATAGAAATACAACCCCATTGCCTCAGTATAAGACACCAGTCAGTTATCACCCAGAGAAGAATGATAAGAACGAAATGACTGCAGTTAATAGTACTAATGATAGTTGTAAGAGATCAGATACAGCTGGAGAACATCAAGCATCTAATTATGATCACACAGTACGTTAAGCAAATCAGGAATACAAGACAGAAAACCATAACAGGGATGAAAGTCAATAAGCTCACTTCCCTGCACTTTTTTTTTGTACGATTCCGCCACTGTATAACAGTGCAAGTATGGTTTTTACTCAGCACTACATGAAATAAATAGCCTTTTTTTGAGTTTCCATTTACGATCTTTACTTGTTTTGCTATTTGTACATCGGGGTGTCACAGACCCCTCACAAGAGGGGGGCCCACAACCAATAAAAAAATCGTAGACCTCACCTCTTATGAGGGGGTCTGTAGCGAAGCCCTTACAGCAGACATGTTCAACAACTTGTCTTAATTATGAGTGCACACCAAGAGTCGACTACAAGAATGCCGTGTGGGCTGTGGCCTGTGCACCCACCTCTTTATCTCTATCTGCCATCTTATGGATGAGAGTTTTCACAATGAAGGTTGAGTTCCTCAAGTCAGTACTAGGGTGATGAAATAACGACTAAGAGCCCTTTTTTTGGTGGGGTGGGGGGGCGCCTACTATTGACATAACAGAATGGTTTTAGTTTCAAGCACGGGGACTGAGATAAACTATTGATAGACTTGCACAATTATATCTCTGTGCTGATTGGTTTACACATCTACATACTGCATATCTGTAAAAGGAGGGGCCGGGGGGGCGGGGCGATCATCAAGATGACGTAATAAATACATCGATTTATATGATATGGCCATGTAATAAATGTTGTTCGGACTAGAGGTAACTTCAATCTTGAAACTGTGTAAAAATGATGTGTAATAAATAGTAAAGAAGAAGACTACAGCAGCTGCTATTAGATTCTTATCTTCCATTATTGAGTATTCCCTGAACTTTGATCCTCGTCGCTACCAGCGATTCCAGAGCTATCCGTACTACCTGACTTTGAATTTGATGAACTCAATGGTGCTTCATCTTGACCAGTAGACTCTCCCATAACAGAGTTGATGGCAAGCTGGCCCGAGTAAAGTACTAAACCTACAGCATTGATGCCAAAAACAAATGTAGCAAGGTAACACAATCCATTCACAATGGTCCTGCACAGAGTTGATGAAAAGGGATCAAGAGTCAAATTTTATCACAGAGAGAAGAGAAACAGGGCGAGTGCCAAAGTTACCTTACAGTTATAGTTATCTGCCGGACCTGCAAAACAAGAGAAAATATGTAGCATCAGTATAGTGAATCCATAGTAATTGTATTATTATATGAACATACTTTTGAAAGAAGTGGTTTGCATCATGTTAAACAAGACCACCTGCGGTAAAGGTTTCCTTATAAATTAAAACAGCCTTCAGCATAGAAATATGTAAATGATAAAAGAAGGTCCAAAGATCCTTTAAATGTTCTGCCATTGCACCAAAGTCTAGAATTGAAACAAACATCAATCAAGCAAAAAGTTAAGAAGCCACATGCATGCAAACACACAAAAGGAATGCGGAAATAAGTTATCATTCAAGAATCATCGATCGACTTTAATAAAAAATTTCCTATTGCTAAATGATATAAAGATACATTACAAAGATTTAGGCTCTAGAAGGATTACGACTTTTTTCTTATCAGTTCCAACAGCTATAAACAAAAAGATAAAACATCATAAGCATCTCTCGGAATATACCGTTGTTAACTATTTACAAGAGGTGCACTCATCATGAACAAATGTTCTCAAGACAAGAAATCCACAACCTAAAGGTTAGTATTGATTAGTTCTATTCCCAATTTTCTGGAGTCGGTTTTATGCAGTCCAAATGCAACTTAATGATTGATATTGAATTCTTATGATAAGAGACACTTTAATTCCCACATGCAATTGCTTTCCTATTGTATGTGAGAAAAAGGGCAAAAACAAGATATGACTCGCGATAATTTATGTGGCTAAATTGGAGAGCAGACCGAGAAGTTATCTGAAAGCGTCTGTCTATTGAGTGAAGCCTCAATAGTAGTTGTGAATTTGTAAAGAATTACTGCAATCACTCCGGCGGTTAACCCTCCCAACAGTGCCTGGACAGGCGAAGGTGAAGACTTGGCCGTAACTGGCGACAGAGACACTGCTTTCAAGCTCTCCACGGCCTCTTCCTTCAATGATTTCTTTGTCCCTGATGACCTGAATCTCTAATCGGAGAAAATTACCAAATATTCAGAACAGCTACATAGAATTCCATAACATAATCAGGGCACACAACTATACAGTCACTGCACATTTTATTGGAATTTACCCTCAAGAACATAAGCTCGTATGTACGTCTGGATTAAGAAATACAATGGTACTGCACAAACATATAAGCATTATCTATTAACTAAACACTGAATCTTGCTACTGTGTATGAACATATACAAATCTATATCCAATTTCATCTTAATCAATCAACTGAACTTGTCTACCCAATAAATCATAGCATACTGAAACAGATCAATTACAAACAAGAAAATGCACTCAAGCTTCGAGAATGCATACACAAGCAAAAAAAATAATTTCATTTCCTTTATGAGCCAATAGAAAATGCACACCATTCTAAAGAAAAAGCAAAAAAGATTGTCAGCCCACAGCGAGTGTAAATACCGTTTCTTTAGCACGCTTGAATCGGCGGCGGAGGGACCGAAAAAGAAAGACAGTGATGGCGCCAGTGAGGAGAACACTGGTGGCAGTTTGGAGAGGAGTAGGGTCGTCGGAAATGGAGAAAATAGGGGGAATTGACGGCGAGAGTTCAATGGGTCCCTCTTCCGGCGGTGCATCGACGGAGCTGTTGATTGCAATGGTGGGCTCTTCCGAAACTTGGGCAACCGATGGTTTGTGGGCTGAGCAGATAGAGTACAGAGTGGAAGTGGAGGAGTTTCTTAAGGAGAATTGGCTAGAATGGGAAATGAGAGGTGGAGATAAACAAGGGAAAAGGTAGTTTGAAGGGAGAAGCTTCAGATTGTTTTGAAATTGCAACATTTGATGAGGACTTCGTTTACAGTGGAAGATTGGCAGTGGTTTATGGCAGTTGATCGATTTTCAGTGAAGAATATCTGTGATAAGAGGATTTTTGTATGATAGAGCCACAGAGCCATACAATACAGTGGAAAAACGTACATTTGGAGTCCCTAATCTATGAATGGTAGAGCATTTAAGCCCAAAACTTTTAAGATGATTGTCTAAGCCTCCACTCTGCAATTAGGTCTTCAATAGACAACAACGGTTTGTTTGACAGTTAAAAAGTTAAACTTCAAGTTGAGAAGTTCATGAAGGGCCCATTTCATGTGGCTTCTGTTTCTTGTAAAAAAGTTTTATGAAGAAACCAATTTAAATTAACTTTATCTAAAAACTATTCTCAATAGATAAAAGATTTTTAGAAAGTCATTTAAACATATTCAAAGAAACTTTTTAATCTCAAAAATAGATTTTACTTTATAAAAGTTCTATCAAACGGGCTTGT
Organism: Fraxinus sp. 1973-6204; assembly: GCA_903798365.1. NCBI lineage: Eukaryota > Viridiplantae > Streptophyta > Magnoliopsida > Lamiales > Oleaceae > Fraxinus > Fraxinus sp. 1973-6204. Next base: position 316 of record CAIGRR010253797.1, on the reverse strand, counting down.
AGGAGATTTGTTATCTAATGTAGCTTCTCTAATGTTTGAGGATCTTTATTTGCAATGAATTTTGCTAAGATAAGTCACGCGTTAAAGTTTGAAAACGAATTGCTAGGTTTTATGTTCATTTTGTTTGGAATTTTTTAACTTCAAAACCACCACCTTTTTTACCATTGATTTGCAAGGGTGGGTGTGGGTGGTCGAAGAAGCTCGAGGGAATGATGGTTAGAGAACGGGGCATGGTTGTTGATGGCCAAGGTAGCTTGATGGAGGCGCCAATATTGGTTTGGAGTAAAGGGCGTTAGTTGGGTAAGATTTGGAGAAA
>CAIGRR010253777.1:0-14597 GCA_903798365.1 Fraxinus sp. 1973-6204 | reverse complement strand
AACTTTGCAAAATATTTCCACGAGATCACTGAACTTTAAAAATCAACTCATTCATCACTGAACTTTCCAAAATGCTTCCACTGGATCACTAAACTTTCCAAAAGGTTTCTTAGGAGGTCATTGAATTAGTAACCATTGTGAAACATTTTGCAAAGTTCAATGATGAATGAAGTGATTTTTAAAGTTCAGTGATCTTGTGGAAACCTTTCGTAAAGTTCAGTGATGATTTGAGTGATTTTGAAAGTTCAGTGACTCCAAGGAAGCATGGCTGAAAGTTCGGTGACTAAATAAGCAATTTACTCACATATATTCTACCAGCCGTTTTTGTGTGCGTGTGTGGGCTACATGGAGAGGTAGAGAGAAAATGTAGTGAAAGGGGCAGTCGGTTTTGGGGTTTTTTTTGAGAGATTTCTACCATTGTTGTTCCATCATTTTCTTCTGTATTCTAGTCACCATTAACACCATTAAAGTCTTCTTTGTGGAGTAAAAACTTGAGGCAATCAGTGTGTTAAAGAGTTGTTGAGTCCAACCTTGGATCTTGCTGTAACAATTCAAATTTTAGAATTTAAATCTCTATCGAACGTTTTATTAAAAAGTTTTAAGTGACAAATTTATGTAAAGGTGATTTAAACAAGGTTAATTTGAAATTTTTCGTATTCTTTAATTTATCTATTTATCACATAATTAATGCATATCATGAAAATCTCACCAAATGTGATCTTCAAAATTGAACAAAAAATTTACGTTTACAAAAAAAAAGAAATTCACAATTAGTATGTGCAGTTAGTGCCTCTAAACTTGCAGTTGTGAGCATCTTAAATACTGTTTATTGATCAATTTCTCCTAACAAGTTACACTAAAATCTAATCCACTTAATTTATTTATACATACCACGTTTTGTTATACATGCTAGACAAATAAAATACGATAAAATATTGATTTCACAAATTCAACATCACAAACAATGTAGTTCATAATCAAAATGTGTTACAAGTTCAAATAAAAGAACATGATAAATAAATTAACAAAATAAGATTACCGTTGAAAATATAAAATATTCAACCACATCACAACACATTTATTTTATTAGGTCCAATAAATTCAAGCACAATGACAACACCTCACCGCCCACCAACCAGCTACCTTGTTCTAGCCCGTGAGAGGTCGAGTATATGAAAATACCTAGTAGGATACGAGTAATTGTGCAATCCTGAATAAAAATATCAATTCAAGCATCAAAATAATCATACCATCATATATATCTTTAGAAATCCATAAGAGCTCTTAATAGATTATATTTTGGTACCTGATGACCCTATCATTTCATAATTTTAATTGGCATGACATCTATCAACATGAATAAATAAAATTAAACGGGACAAACAATTTGCACATTGTAATCCTACCCAATACCTTTGAAAATCTTGAGTTGATGCCCACAAAAATTCAGATTTTGTACATCATGATGCTCCCCGAAAATTTATAAAAAAATTTGCTTTCTTCTTAAAAGATGGAAGATTATGAAGGTATTTTTTTTACTTGTTTTGTAGCTAGAAATAAAATGGAAGTAAAATGATAATTATATAGTGGAAGATAAACTAAAAGATATTTGAAATGGGAAAAAGAAACGTGTGTGTGGTTAACTTGTACGAACTAATTATTTTTCAAGTTGAAGACTTCTAATTAATTACAAATTACACAGAGTCCGATATTGATATAATAATTATCACTTTATCAATAATTAATGTTTTGACCCATAAATATTGGATTTAATACTATTCTACCTTAGTTCATTAACTTTCCAAAATTAAAAATATATAGTAGATAGAACAAATAGTTTTATTCTACAAAATTTTCGGGACGTTACATTTGTGGTGTTCGTTTGGTTGATTTCTGAGCCTGAAAGTAAACATTTCAAAGGGATTTCCACAACAATTTGTATTAGAGCATGTGTTGTTGAGGAATTTGTAAAAAAATCGGCAAAAAATCAACTGAAATAAGCAAAAAACGAAGCAAAAAAAATCAAAGCCAGAAATGTCTAGTTTGAAAATTTGCTAATCTGACTTGTTTTCTTATTTTTTTGGCCAAATTGCTTACCTTTTTGGGAAATGGAGACCGTTGGTGTGATGTACAGATGCAGCGCATCGGAAGAAGTGGCGCGTGAGGTCGACTCGTCGACACCGGCGCTGATGCATGAGGGCCACATGTGGCAATGCATGGAGCATATTTCGATGATGGTCTAAACAGATAGAGTGTTGCAGACGACGTCACAGACCCTGTGATGTTGTCGGGTTTTAATTTTACCCTTTGACATATGGATGTCGGGTGCCATTTCGTGTTGCCACGGTTGCTGAAAAACTTTAAAGCACATAATGATGACTTTAAAGTAGTGAATTCGCATCTCTCCTAGTTTACGGACCCATAGATATGATCCATTTGGTATCATGTTCTTTGTATTTTATTATTGCATTTAAGACTATTATGTAGAGTAGTTATTTACTTTTCGCATTAAAAGTCATCATGTGGGGTGACATTAGGTTTTGGACTATCGTGTGAGGGTAACCATTGTTTGTTGTTAGACCTAGGAATTATGTGTTATTTATTTGCTCTGAATTCTTTGAGTATGTTACCAAAATCTTCACTATTAGAATTACACGTTTATTTGACTATTATATATGAACTGTGTCGGTAGTTTGCTTGTGGTCGTTATTGGTTGCATTTTGTGTTTTTGCATTATTTGGTAAAATGACTATACATTTTGAGTTGTATTTTTTTAATGGAAAAAAATGTGATTTTTCAATTTGACAAAACGAATTTTTTATTTTTTATTTTTTATTTTTATGTCGATGGCAAATATAGGAAAGGCAAGTGCGAAAAGTAAGATTTTTGTTTTAACTGCGATAAATTTGGACGTGATGAAATATACTGTCCTATGAATAATAATAAAAAGAAAGATAAGGAGCGTGGAGAGACAAATATTTCCATTAGGTCGATTGATGTCTCGAGTGGGGTTTATTAATAGTAAAACTGGTTAATGCATATGCGTCTATGTGTGATCCTTTCTGTATGTATAATCACTTCATTCTGTTGCAATGTTATATGTTACACTTTTGTTTGATGTGTGTAATTGCATGAATTGAGAGTGATTTTATTACTTTGTTGTAATGTGTTTGCATGCATAGTGGGTTGATAATAGGTTGAGATTTATGGCATATTTCTTTTGCTCCGTGAATGGTTTGAGAGAGCGCGATTGTGAAAGAAAGAGGGACATTCATTTTCTCCTTTCTTTGGGAGAATGTGTGGTTTGTGAGATTATGTGCGGCAGCCATGTGAGAATTATCTTCTTTTTTCTTTTATGAGCCTCTTTGTAAGTGTAGTGATAACTTTGTTTAGACCCTTATGCAATGCATTAATTCTTGCCTCAAAATTAGAGCGACAAGGATATGGCTCGAAAAAAAGCAAATATCACCGTATCTTTCTGCTCCCAAGAATCTACCACTCTGAGCTTGTCCAAGATTATCTTTTCTACATCCGAACGTGAAGCTTTAGAAAGCCTGGTGCTAGATTTTGCCATATTACCACGATAAAGTAGTTGATATCTCCTCTCAAACTATTTGAGGATGGAACCCCTACTTTAGCAGGCCTACATACCATGTCCTCTATCATAGTCAGACTTGAGGAGAGGTCCAAGATGCTGTCGCCTCAGGCCCAGCTCTTTAGGGGGCCCAAAATTTCTTTTGCTTCCTTCTTTATTTTAAAAATTCATTGTCGTTTATACTCGTTCACCATTGTTTGGCTGCTCCAAACAATGAGACTTCTTCAACGATGATATCGTAAATCATAGAATTAGCATTTGGATTTGAAATACTCATTCTATTGCGTAACACCCCATCTGGTATATATTTATGCATCATGACACATGTCTTTGTTGATCATCATTACACACATCTTTGTTGATTTGATCGTTTATTAATCCTAGTATTTTTTTTTAAAATTGCATTGACTGATGAGTTTTATATATTTGATTGATTATTGCATAGTTTTGTCTCTAAATTCCATTATATTATTTCAATATCCTGTTAATCGGATCATTAATTTGTGTGTGTGATTGAATTTTTTTTCTCTATCTATAATCCGTTATTAATTTATGTGAATTTGTGCATTCTATGGGGTAATTGGGTGCGATATATGGGGTAATTGGGTGCGATATATGGTTAAATATGATGTGATTTGATTTTTTCCATTTTACTGTTACATTATGAAAATATTTATCACTTTAGATAATATATCGTTATTGTTGCTACAGTAACAATTTTTTTCTCTAAAGCCTGTGAGTCTTGTGCAAAGTGAGACGTGTGTAAAATTTAACCTTTTTTTGCAAATAAGTTCATTTCCTAATTTATGTGAAATTGAATTTATTATGAGTGCGAAGTGTATTTACCATACACATGCAATGGAAGGAAATCTCCTCCCACTATAGCCAAGTTAGAAATATTGATATCATTGATTATTTTTTATTTGTTTTTTCATTTTCTGTTAATACATTGTTTGTACACTTTTTTTTTTTTTCCCACAAAATTTGTTTTCATAGATATCTTATAAACACATTGAACAAAAAGCTTGGTTTGATTTCGTACTTGTGGAATTGAATATCTAGGAAAGTAGTTAAAAGTCAAATACCTTACTGATTACAATTGTATCAGCAAAAAAAAGTTTCTTCAACTTGAAATTAATTAAGAATTATCTCCGATCAATTTTGTCACAACAAAGATTGAAAGGATTGACCATGATATCCATTGAAATAGAAATGGTTGAACAACTCGACTATTCAAATATTTTTGTCTCTAAGACTGTAGGCCAGTTGTATTTAAGTGATCGTTTAAAATATTTTCGCATTGTAATTGTAATATATATATTTCATATTGTTATTTTATTGTAAATTTTAAGTTAATAAATATAGTTCCATAAAACTCTTATAAATGAAAAAAATTTGATAACTTGCTATGATTTTGGAGCCCAAATTTTGAAATTTGCTTCAGACCCCGTGATATACAGGTACAACTCTGTCCTCTATTCTACAAGCGATGCACATCCATCCATCTTTTGTCTATGTTTTGTACTGTTTCTAGAGTGTGCCGCATATGAATAGAGTGAAACACTTAAATCACAAACAAAATTTTAGTGGGGGTGGGTCAGTATTTCAGTCAACCGAAAGTGGTGTTCGACGGTGAAATAGTCACCGAGACGTGGTTGAGAGTGTGTGTAAATATAGTGAGAGGCTTTTTTGAATAAAAAACTAGAATGCAAAGATTAGAATGGGACTCCCCCACCCCTAGCATGGTGTTGGGGTATTTATACCAGAGAAAAAAAGAGGAGAATCGTTGGATGAGAGGACACGTGACATCGGATCCCTAATGGGTCACCATTTCATAGACTTCAATCGTCAATCCATAGATTGACGGGTATTAAATGGTTTCTAACGTGGCAACTAATTTGACCGTTTGCATCCTGCAACATGTCCCATCAATCGATAAGGACTTTAGAGAAATCTCTTTATAAAAGATCTTGGTAGAGGTGTAGCGAGGCGGATTGTGAAATGTAGTGAGTGCGGAGCGCGGGCCTTTGCATTCGTCGTGAATGGCGGATGAGTTCAGCTCTTCTTCCAAGTGGGGCAATAGCGTTTCAGTTTGCCATAATGGGATCAGTTTGCCTAACATGAATTTAGTTCGGCTGCCACGTGGCAGTGCCACAATCAGTCGTCTAATAAGTGGCAGATGAAGTGGATGGACGAAGTGAAGGGTCTCTGAATGTCCTTAACATCATACATTTAAATCAAAACTCAAATCATATAAGCAAATTAAACACAATAACTCCATATCTATTGCGAAAAGAAATACTATTCGCAGATAGTATTACTCGGAAACTCCCCCAAAATGGTGTTTTCGAGTTTAACTGGTAAACTTAAAGTGATAAGCTGCTCAATCGAGGGCTAAAGTGAAAATCTAAAATCTCTTGAGAAATGCCAAATTATGTGAAAAAAATATTAATTTTGGGTAATTTGATCTTTATATGAATTTTCGAATAATTTTGACTAAGGACAGGCAAGACTAGCAGGTGGCTTTGGTTTCCCGACCAACCAATATTGAACCGATTAATTCAAGAGTGATTATATTATCACCGCAATTTTTATTTGATACACCACATTTTAATTGTAGTTAACCACCTCAATATTTGTTTATTTTAGTAAGTATTTTCTTAACCTTTTTTGGTTGAATTCTTATATTCAATATTCCATTAATTAGTACAAATATTTTCTTTTCATGTTTTAAAATGAGGAAAAAAAAATATTTTTTCACTTTTTATTTATTTATTTTTTAAAAATATAATGAGAAAATAAGTTGTTTTATGCAATTTCAACAGACTTTTAGTTATAAAGAATTATTAAATACAAAATGTGTTAATTAATGGAAAGTTCGAGGATAAGAATGACATAAAAAATCGTTAAAAACAAAAGTGCCAAAATAAGCAAAGATAAAGAAACCTTAAATGCAATTAAAACATGGTGTATAAAATAAAATTGTGATATTAGGGCTCATGAACAAACTCGAACTGGATGGAGATTCGAGCAGAAAACCAACCTGCCAGTCGGTCCGGTTGGCTTGGGAACGTGAATATCCTTTTTTTTTCCCCCAATGAAATGCACATTATGCACTGTAAATATTCTAATACTTGTTTTGGCTTACTCAACCAGATGAGACATATCCGTTCAGAAAAGAAACACAACGTACATTTTAACCAAAACTCAAATCATATCACATTTCACTGCACGTAGGGGAATCTTAAACGCATAAATGAAATATGATGGAGAATTTAAGGCCAGATGGTTCTTTAATCAAATTACTGATATTCGCATCTCATGCATGACCAATACGCTTTTGAACTCGCAGCAAACAGTCATCTAGCAGTCGTTTTGCAGGCTCGTATATAAAAGAACCAATCAAACTATATCAGTTTCCACTTTCAAGGAAATTAAACCTTGAGGTTATCAATATTTCCAAGTAAAGCTGGGCTTTATAAACTCAGATTTGTACAATTGTCGTCCGTCAAGATAAACTTGTGGAATAGCTTGGACAAGAAATTACACAACACAAATTTATCGCCAAAATAATGCTATTTATCTGTGTACCTGCATTTCTTCACTGATTCTCTTTCTTTCCAGCTTCTCCCATCCGCTGGCTTGCTCTATAGTAAAGCGTTTTTTGCACATAAAACATCATGTATCCTTGAGCAGCCCTCACAATGTTGTCATTAACTTGAGTGATCCATGCATCATCACATTTGTACCAGTGGTTGTTTAATCTCAAGTATGTCATGTAGTGGCCAGCATCAAGTTTACCCGCGTGAGTAATGACAGCAAACAACTCGAACTCTGAAGAGAAATCACTAGAAGCATCTTCCCCATCTCTGTCGAAAGAGAAGATTCTGTTTCCATACCGACTTCTTAAGATGGATGAAGAGAGGTAAGGTGCCATGTCCAAGGAAAAGGGGAATTGTAGATAGCGGTCAATCTTTCTAGACATTTTACGGATAGGGGAGTGCTCAAATCTTTTTATGTGAAAGCAATAAACAAGAGGAAGCTTTCTTATGGACATCTGTTTAAGAGATTCCTGCCTCACTTGACATTGTTGACAGAAGAACTTTTGCTCGGACCCTAATCTCTCGGGTCTAGTGAAACGATGTAGGCACCCCATCAAGGTTGACACACTTGAGTTTTGGTCAGAATCTGCATCATCATGGGAAGAACGCTGTGATTTTGTAAATGCCGTTTTTGTAGAACCGCCATGATTTGGTTCCAGGTCCAATGAGATATCTACACATGGATCATATGTTGTAGATGTAAAACCACAGGATGTACACATGACATCAGATCGAAGTATGCCAGAGAAAACACGGTGAGCAATACAACAATCTCCACTACCTGCACAAGAAAAAAATCGATGGTTACCTCGTACCACAACCATCAGCTAGTAATAATTAATCAATTCTTAGATTTTTCTTCCCATCTTATGGCAATAATCCAGGACATGGTTAATGAATTATCAGCACTCATAGTTACTTCTATATTTTATTCAATAAATTTGCGACAAGAATTGAGTAAGAAAACATTTCGGAGAAGCTAAGAAGCAAAGCAATAAATCAAATTCGAACTCAATGCATAAATCAGACTTTCCTATTACTATATTAACACTATGGGCCACATATTATCATCAAAGTTCAGTAATCATACTACATATGTCTATTCAGATGCCGATTTTCCGATTATAATGGTTTAGCATCATGTTATTAATATGCATGATTGATTTGTTGGGGAGAGAAAAAACGACACTATATTCTCTAAATTGAACTACTGGCATACTGAGAGATACTTGGAAGCACATTTTCCAAGGGACAACTGGAAATGTTACAGCTCAAGATAATTGTGAAATCGCATGAAACAAAGAAGAGAAGCCAATAACACTACCAGAGTTTGAAACAAATGGATTTAACCGGATGGAACCTAGCAAGGTCTCGATTTTTCAAGGCAAGATAAGCTGTTCTGAGGTAACAACCCTAACAATGGCACATGTGGAGTCAACAAGCGAAGTTAGTTTTGACACAAGAAGAACCCTATGTTGAAGCCAAGAGACCAAAGAAAATGAGACTTACTGGAGTGAAGCTGAAGGCAACCTTGAGGTCTGAAATAATGGCTCTATATCTGATAGCACTTCTCAATGCCTAAGGCAACAAGGAGACCTAAACACGCATCCTGCATTTAAAAATTCCATTATCTATTCCAGAATTTTGGAACACCTAGATCAGATGTGATATGGATTACAGAAGAAAATGATACAGGACGCATCTTAAGAATGTTCAAGTTACGATATTTTGCTAATTGTCCAAGAAGTTTCATAAGTTCTCATGATCAATCTAAAACGACAAGACTATGAGGCATAAGATCTCTCGGCATAATTACTTAAAAGTAATCAGATAGATAAAATGACTGTCGAAAAAAAAAGCAAATGCTTTACCAAGAGGAAGTTGGAGTCTTAGAGGTGTCAAATCTTAACCAAATCTCCCTTCCTCTTCGTTTCATCTTTCAATTAATATCTTATTTATTGCATACAAAATCTAGCCTAATATGAAACTTCAAGATCATATCTCCTTGGAACTTAGCACTTGCACAAGACTTGACACTAGGAATATAGAATAAGTTAAATTTTGTCTCCAATGATAAAATATGAAAAAAAACAAACTTTACCTGAAAGCTACAACAGAGCTCACTATAACAGATTATTCTAAATTCATCTAGTATCTTTATGATAGCCACTTGACTTTAGAATGTTGGGCAACATTACACTATTTATGCATGGGCATAAAATATGTCCTAAATGAAGGATTTCCAAAGAGTTAAGGCTAAAATTTTCCCCACCGACATCATAAAGAAATATTTCCTAGGCCAAGGTTCTAAGACCCGTACCACACGTCGAATAAAGTTTTGAACAGAACTGATATTTCTTCACCACTCAATTGTTTTTGCATATTCTGATTCACGATCACATCAATATCTAACAAGATAAGGACAATTAACAGTATATTTGGTAGCAACATAGTTACCTTGACTATGGGGCTTGCGCTTATCCTTCTGCATCTTTTCATGAATGCCATCAAGCATAGAAATGAAAAATTCATGTGCGTCCTGCTGTTCATAACTTGCAAGGTTTGAAGCATGCTGCCACCAACTGTAATGAAAAATAGTAGCACAATGAATATTTACCCAAGATTCACAGAGATATAGAGCAACATACAAGTAATATCATACTTGTACATCCACCATTTGAGTGTAGAATGTAACAAAGATTTTCATCTTTGGACCCACCTTGGCATAACTTACCTAACCACTTGATAACATGACAAACATTAATTAACAAATTTTAAAACTGGGAGAAGGACAAACCAAAAGTGCACGAACTACAAATATGATTATGACAAATCACAGCATACCACCAGCTATTTTAAATTGGAGATTTAAACATCAAAACAAAACCAACATAGCAAGGTTATAATTTCCATTTCTCCATTTACCATCAGGGAATACCATAAGAAGCTAGTATGCCAATGAATAATAATTTAGACTTGGGTAAGATTATAAAGAAAAAAGAACAAGATGGAGGTACAACGTTACCATAAAATGCAATCTTTATTCTCATGCATCATTCACCAATAACTCAATAAGAATAAATGATGACAAGGATAACTCCATAAATTCCAGCAAAAAATAATTTAAACAGTATTTTTCTTTTCCACTTCTAGGCAGATACACCCAACAAAGCACACACCCAATATATTTCCACCATAAAAAATGAATACAAACTAATTTTGTAACAACTATAAAATAGCTAGCATTATTGGATAAATTACAAGCTACTAAAACCTGATATTAATCTCGGTGAAAGCACAAAAGACATTCCAAAGGCGGACCTGTATAGAAACTTTGCAGGGCTATAAGGTATCCGGTCCCCGGAGAACACTGCCGAAAACATTGCATCCAAATCACATGCCAAACAGAGCAACGGATTCTTATTGTTATTGTGCTCAGTCTTTCGCGTAATAATGGTTTTATTTTCTCGCTGACAGTAAAATCGGTTGTGCTTATCGCTCAAGAAAAAATTCCTCAACGGCGGAGTGTGAAGCAACGCCTGCAACACGGAGTTCATAAAACACGTGTTCCCAAGATTGTTGAGACCTCTCAATCCCCATGGAAGATTCGAGTCACCACCGACTAAACTCACCGACGAACTGTCTTGGCTCAGTGAGTCACCGGGTCCACTCGGTAGCAAGGGTCGTGAGTTCTCCGCCAACAAGGCCCTTTCCTTGAGATCCGGTGTCCGGAACTTGTAATCCACGCGGCGCCGCTTGTGGGAATTCTCCGGCTGGGCAGCGGATCCAATCTCTATCGTGACGGCGTTAGACTGGGCGGCAACCACGGCAGAGTCGAAGTCACGATCATACACCTGGTCTTCACACGCACAGCAAAAGAGCTCGGCGCGGTCGACGTCAACCATAACATAATGAGAAGATTCCGCTGCGTGAGTCGCCGTGTGGGCGCGGCAAGAGACGATGGCGCATGAAACACAGGCGTAAAGACACGGTGGCAAAAGCCCACACGAGCCACATTGGACGACCTCGCCCGGTGGATCACGTCTGATGGCGGCGCGGCCCGGCGGGCGGACTCGAATACACTCCCGAAGGTTCCCGAACGGATTGGGCCCTAACTGCGAACGGAGCTGCGATAGATGCTGGCAAGAACAATTAGGGTTTGAAATTGCCGTAGAATTACTTCGAAGATTTTTATGATCTGATGAAGACGATGATGACATTGTATTTGCGAAACGTAAAATCAAACACACAAACACATGCGGAAATATGAAGAATGAGATTACAGGAACCAAACTTCATGGAATTTGCATGGATTACAAAATGATAAGCTGATTTTGTCCATTCAGATCTGAGAAATTCATTTTCTTGAGCGTTTTATAGTATTATATTGACTAGAAGAGATATGAACTGGAACGAGAGAATTTTGGGAATTTTCCTTTTTCAACGGTCAGTTTTTTTTTCAATTACTTTTTCTTTCCCTTTTCCATTTTTTAAAAATAAATACAAGGGTATCAGTGCAACAAAAGTGAATTAACGATGATTAAAATGTCACAGATGGAAAGTTAGGATTTAACTTTCTACAAGACTAAAGGTTGGGGACTGAATTTGTAATTTTCATAAGAAGGAAGATGGAGGAATAAAAAAAAAAACGAAGTTGCCCTATATTCCAAACCAACAAGAGACTCTTCGCATTGCGGCAGACTGAAGCAATAAGACATTGAACATTCTGCACAAATTGTTCATACCTACCAAATTCGTTCTTGAAATCAGCGGAATAGGGTTTCTCGTCAAATGCGAAGTTTCTAATTCGCACTCTTTCGCACACAGCTAAGAGAGAGAGGGAGAAGAGGAGAGGTGAAGTTATCAATGGCGGAGAAAATTGAAGCTGAGAGAGGGAGAGCTGTTGAAGTATCAATTAGCCCTTCGATTCCTTCGGGCGAAGGCACTGTTTGGGCAGATGTTTCAAGTCTTCTCCGACTTGCCTGCAACGGTATCTTGATATCTTCTCCTATCTCCAATTGCTCGTTTATTAGTTTTTAAGAGGTAGAGAAGTATAATTAATGTAGGGTCAGCAAGTATATTCCCAAAAGCTCAAATGTTTCATCACCCAGGATCAGGCCCGGGAATCCACCCCCAAGCACTAATTTGTGTGTAAAATGTTTAAAAAATCTCATTGTAGTTGCTAGTCAGTTTATTTCAAGTTCACGTAATTCTATAGTAGTAAATTTTATTGTAATTCTTCAAGAGATTTTTTGAGGAAGAGCTGATTGGGTGATGCTTAAGCTTTCGGTTTCTAAATAGAAACTTATAGTGCTAGGCAGCAGGGAAGAATCAATGAATTTTATTATAGGGGTGTATTTTTAGTAGATTGTGATAAAAGTTTTTGAAATGTGTGGTTGAAAAGTTGTGATATTAATTGTTTGACTTTGACTTGATCAAATTTTAATCCGGACCAAATAGGGACTATATATCTTTTTTCAATAATCCTGTTAACTTTTGTTCAAAAATTGCATCAAGGCAACATGAGAATTTTGAAATCCATAGCATCGGGGGTTACTTTTTCCCCAAGTGGAGTGCAGGGTAAAGGCACACACTGTCGAAATTTGGGGGACTTGTGGGTGAGTATAGTATGCACAAAGTCCCACAACTTCGAAGAAGTGAAGAATCACTTATGCTTATTATATGTAACTATGAGCAATTGTAGAGAGTTTGTATCTAGATCCTGGAGAGTTTAAAAACAAGACCTTTAAATAGAATATATGATTGTGCCATCTATGTCCATGAGAGTATTATTGATTTCAGTTAGCATTTTATTAAGATTACTTTAGATTATGTGCTTGTCTATGACATGTACATGCAGTAGCTTAAGGAAAAAAATTAGATAGTCCGCATGGGTGATCTACTTAGACGAAAGGCAAGAAAGAAATTCACTAACCGAAATTATGGGAGTATACCCCTCTCCTTTATCGCTTGCCCGTGTTGATTGGCTGGCTTTTTGAAGAATGGAGTTGGTGGACAAATAAAATTCCAATGTGGGGAGAGCGGAGATTGGAGATTGATTCAATTCAATAGCTTTGGACAGAGACAATAAGGTGTGAGCAACTCTCGTAAAATGTTTGCCCTTAGATGTGGTATAAGAGAAGGAATTGAATTTGGCCTCTAAAGCCCTGGGTCTGGGATCGATCCTCTTTATTTATTTAGACAAGGGAATTAGTTTAGTTTGCTAGTTAGGTACATTAGATAGTCTTCATGTTAGTTACATGTATTGGACTATCTATAATTGATGAAAATTCGTTGATCATTGAAGAAATTTTTTTTAATTTACATTTATGTTTGTCAAGGGCAAGCAAATAATCTAAAGTGATATGATTGAAATCAGCAAGGCCCTCATTGACGTAGATGACATGGTATTATTGTATATTCTATTTATGGGTTTAACTGATTCTATTTACACGATATTGCTTGATGGATTCTTGTGTTGAAACTATTCAAGGTTTGCATGTAAGCTCTCTAATTGTCAATAGTTACGTATAATAAGTATAAGAGATTATCCTTCCACAATGGGAGTTATAGTTGGAACATTACATTTTAGAGGGGCTTACAAGATTGGGAATTGGATGATTATGCACTGTTTTTATCTTATTTGTATGAGGTACAAATTCGGGTAAGAGAGGAGGATCGCAGTCGATGGAGGTTGACATAGAGTGGTATTTTTTCAGTTTACTCATATTTCAGATCTCTTTTGGGACCTGTGGAGAATTCATTCTCCTGGAAAATGGTGTGACAATGTAAACTGCCTCAACGGGCAGCATTTTATTGTGGACAGTGATGAGGGGACATGCATTAACGATAGATAACTTTCAAAGAAATGGCTTTTATGTTACCGAGTGGTGCTATATGTGTAGGAGTGATGGATAGACACACGACCACTTGTTTATTCACCGTGATGGTTTTCGTTGGCTGTGGAACAGTATTTTGGCTTTTCAACATTTTGATTGGGTGTTACCTAGACGTATTGAGGACGTGGTGCGGGCATGGAGGAGAAAACTTCGTGATAAGGATAGCAAACTTGTTTGGAGCCTTATCCCAGGTTGCATTGTTTGGTGTATGTGGAGGGAAAGGAACAACCGATGTTTTGAAGACCAAGCACGGACTACAAAGCAAATTAGATAATTATTTTATCTGACTTTGTATACTTGGTTTAATGCCGCGGTTAGTAATCCTATTGAGGGACTACCTAACTTCATGTCTTTTATTTCCTGTATATATATTTTTTTTTGATAACCGTGGATGTCCGGGCCAGCTTGCGCGCACCTCGACTAATCCCACGGGGCCCTGAAGTTTACAGTCGTTTCTCACCTCAGTGGCCCTGAGGGGACTCGAACTGGTGACCATTGGGG
>CAIGRR010253773.1:0-11189 GCA_903798365.1 Fraxinus sp. 1973-6204 | reverse complement strand
AATATTGATGTGATGTAAAATATTATTTTATTGAAGAATGTGGGGTTGAAAAATGAGAATTGATTTACTGTAGAATTGTAAAATCCAAACCAAACAGGCCCTTAAATTGTTTTACATATGACTCGGTTGTACTTCTGTAAAATTTAGAATTCTAGTTGGAAATTCTTTTATTTCTTTTCTATTTGTTTATTTTAAGATGATGGCAAAATTCCCATTCTACAATATTTTAATGAAGAAAATAGACGGTCGATAAGAACCATTTGCGTAAAGAAAGGTCGATCTGATAATCCAGTACTTAAATTAAAATGACAAGGACCATTTTCACAATGAAAGTAAGCTCTATGGACGTTTTGCACCATTACCTATGTTTGACGGAATGAGACGAAAAATGACCAACTCCATAAAAAATGTTGAAATGAGCGTGTAAATGACATGTTTGAAATGATAGGGATGATTTTAAACTTCAAGTGGACATAACAAATTTCAAGACTTCTCTTGTAAGATTTCATAATTTTTCCCTCTTTATATACCCCTCCCGTCCACCCAAAAGCCCTCCAAAAATTTTCCCCGCCGTTTGTTCCCTTTATGTGTGTGTATTTTTAAGTGACAATGACGATAATCACCCTCACAGTCAATGAACTCCGCGCTTAGGTCACCCAAGGCAACCTTAGCACCGCCGGAATCAAGCTATGGTTCGTCCATTTTCAGCCTCAACATTTTTCAAATTTCTAAAGCAATAAATTCAAATTTTTGCATTTTTTTTTTTTGTGTGACAGGCATCGTATACGTGTTTAAAAAGTCACAATTTTTAATAAATAGATGGCACTGGAATAAATGAAATTTCTATAAATGAAATAATCTTAAAAATAAAGAGTTGATTCCTATAATAAAGTTGATTTTGTAAGATTGAAGTATTGAGCCCTTGTTCGACCTCCATTTTTTTCTCGTTCTTCATTTCAACCACATATTTTATCAATAAAATAATATTAAACATAAACACAAAAATTCTCCTTACTTTTTAACAACCCATTCGTCCATCAATTACTATTCCAAATCAAATTCTTCTCCAAAATGGGTGTCAAACACAATCTGAATTTGTTGGACAAAAACTTTTTTGAGAAAAAGAATAGAAAGATTATGTTTTTAATCCAAAATTCATTTTGGATGGAGAATGTGTAATTAAAAATTAAGAAAATTTTTTGATTTTAAGTATAATAATATTTTATTTAAAATGTGTGATTAAAAGTAAAAGAGAGAACAATATATTTTAAAAATAATGAGGAGAAAGTGTCAAAGGTGACGAAGGTACACAAGAAATAGCCAATATGTTGTAATAAAATTGATTGAACTGGCCAGATTCCGGACCCCACACACACACTTTCTATGGTGCATCCAATGGCTATCAACATTATTTGCTTACCGAATTTTCCCAAACTCGTTGAACGTTCTTCACGTGTGCTAGTTGATTGATTACAAGAAGTGAAGAACTTTTTAGTCAATCTCGACGGCCAGATAATAAACTTTGACTTGGCAATTTAAGTACGTGTTTGGTTGGAAGAAACTTTCAATCATGCATGAGCGATTGCCAATTTGATAATAATCATCAAGTGACGTTGTTTCTTCAACTAGAATAATGAAATATATTGTTCTATATTTTTATCCTCGTTAGTAATGCCTAACGATATTCGAGGATGGATGTATATTCATCAAAGAAGGATAATCATTTTGATCCTTATAGGTGGTGATCATTTTCAAGATTTATATATAATGAAAAAAATCATTAAGTTATAACTGTTAATTTATTATGTAAGACTATTTCAGGATAATGGATTTTGTAGTTGATGATCAAATTACAAGGGATCCAATAGTCAATTTCTCTCTGCGACAAAAAAATTTGCCTCCCTCGAACTGTCTTTGATCTGAAGGTGATGGTATAAAATATATCGAAGTCACAAAAAAATCAAACTTAAATCCATTGATATCTCGCTTCACTTCTTAGTAGTTACGAGTTTACGTTTATCCGTAGCGTGCATAGTCAAACGTGCCATAAGCGGCAAGTTGAACAACATGCCCAAGTGGCACTGACCTGGTGTCAATGAGCATGAGAAGAAAGTAAGGTCATTGAATAGCTCCAATCAATATTATTTTTCCATTTCCCTGCCTCTACACCCTCACGCTTTCCTTGTTTTTTGCCTATAAATATGGACTTCTCTTCTCCTAGAACTTCAATTCACTCAGTAGAACCCTAAAAAATTTATCAGAAGAAAATCATACACACAAAACTTCTGTTTGCACTAAGGAAAACTGAAGAACAATGGCTCGATCATTCTCCAGTGCTAAGATTTTCTCTTCTCTCGTTGCTAACAGAATCTCCGCAGCTGTCACCAGGTACAAATAGTGGATGTTTGATTTCCTGTGAATTTTTAATCGGATTTTGAAATTCTGTTTATAGATTGGAGTAGAATTTTGATGTGTTGTGATTTATTTGTACAGAAGGGGATATGCGGCGGCATCATCACAGAGTGGCGTGTCCAGCAGTGTTGGGGGAGGGGCTTCGAACGTGATGTTGAAGAAAGGGGAGAAAGAATCGACCAAAACCTCGTGGGTGCCGGATCCAGTCACTGGATATTACCGTCCGGAAAATCAATCCAAGGAGATTGACGCCGCTGAGTTGAGGGAGATTCTATTGAAGAACAGAATCAGACGACACTGAAGTGGAAAATTTGAATTTGAATCCATTTTTTCTTCCCTTGGACTATGATCCTCAGTAGATTATATTACATACTCCATAATTGTTATAGCTCTGTAACGTCAGTTCTTAGCTGTAGGAACAGAGTTTTCATGTTGAGGTCTTTGTTGCCTTGTTACCATTACATAGTAATGCAATATTTGTTCATCAGTTCTTAAATTTTTGCAGTATTTTAATGAATCTGAGGAATTTGTGACAATTGTTTTTAGATTTTCTTGTTTAAGCGGAATTCCATTTCAACAGNCATCAGTTCTTAAATTTTTGCAGTATTTTAATGAATCTGAGGAATTTGTGACAATTGTTTTTAGATTTTCTTGTTTAAGCGGAATTCCATTTCAACAGACTATTTCTAGCTTTGATTTTGCAGAATTCTACACCAACTCCAATTACTGTGGAGTCAATGTGTTGCAATTGACCAACTTATTTCTATCGTTTTAGCACAAATAAAGTAATTTGAAAAGAAATTAACAATATATCAGCCATTTATAAATATGACGAAACATAAACTATAGAAATAATAGTAAGTCCTCGTTTGGTAAGGGTTAAAATGTAGATTAAAATTTAAGTCAAAATTAACGATTAAATTTAACCACGTGTTTTATGGGATCTACAACTTTACAACCACACATTTCATCATTTTTTATCAAAAATTACTAAAACTCTAATTTTATTTTCCACCAAACAAGGGTTAAGAATATACTTCAATTATTGATCTACTATATAATTTAGTGGCGTTGAGAATGACAAATGGACATCATGCATTCATATAGTCACTGTTTGGTACACATTAAAATTTTCATTTTCATTCATCTACTTATTTTTAACCACACATTCTTCAATAATATAATATTTTACATCACATCAATAACTTTTCCTTATTCTTCAACCACACATTCTCCATCAATTTACTATTCCAAAATACATTCTTCCAAAATAATGTGGCTCAAACACACCCATAATTCAGTATAAAAAAAAACCCCATAAAATTCACATTGTTTGTCAATTTGGCCCTGTTTGATAACTAAGATTTTCTTCGGAAGTTGGAATTTTTTTTTTCCATTTTCCACCTTTTGCACCGTTTGATATCAAAAGTTTTACTCGAAAAATGTTTTCCTCCACCTCTCCTCATGCGTCTGTTTTCTTGGATTTAGTGGAAAATATTTTCTTTTGATTTTGGTGGTAATTGATTTTCCAACTTTTTTTTGGCAATTGAAAAAATTTCTAAACACAATAGTAAAAAAATTCACTTTTATTGACAATATTCATGCAAAACAAAGCCAAACGAATGATATTTGGTATGATAATTTTTTTTTTGGCAATTGGAACAAATTCTAGACCCAATGGTAGAAAAAATTATCATTTTAATGGACATTTTTCATAAAAAAATGAAGCCAAACGGACACCAAACTTTCAACATCTTTCAGGTGAAAAATTATACCAATCAAACACGTAATAACAATTCCTAGTAAAACAATTTCTAAGCAATTAAATTCTCTGTAAAACGTTTTCCACATTTGTAATCGGACGGACCCTTACTGAATTGTCTCGTAAAGCATTTTAGGTACCAAATACATGAATTACAATACAAAGCAATATGAATGTCTCTTTCAAGTTCCAGGGTAGGGTTCCATTTGGACCACATGGCGTTACCTATTCAAAGTAGACAACATTAGAAAGAAAAATGCAATTCATTTCATAATTGAAGAGTTGGACTAGAAACAGATGTGAGATACTCGATGGTGCCGCAGGATTCATCCTCGAGATAATTGGTTTCATAATCACATCAAATTATTGGTTTCGAGAATAGTAATTTCTTATTGTTTGTGTTATTCTGTTGTCATAAAATACGGCATAAAGTTGTACGATGATTCGATTTAATTTTGATATCTATATTCAGTGTATAAACTAAATTCAATACGATGTTTGTCATTTCTTTACAAGTCATGGATGCAACATGCGATGGTGTGTGCTCTCAACTGGAACGAACTTCATCAACCTTGAACTAAATCTATTTTAATTTTTCAATGTGTTTTTTTTCCCATTGGAGTTTACTTCTATCTTCAATTCCCAGTTCTAGTTACACGTCTTACTCCTCGTGCTAGGCAGGCTCTTCCATCGTTAAGGTTCTAATTTCAATCAAAGTTAAGTGATCTCAAAATTATACTTGAAACTATATATTTAAATCAAATGTATATGCATCAATGTGCTCTTGGAATCCTATGGGCAAGTTGAATGGTTCATTCATTAGCTACTCCATTACCCATGTTTGGTGTCCGTTGTTCTAGAACTATTTTTGTTGCATAATCGTTTTCGACCACCTATTCAAACAATAAAATATTTTGTACGTAAATTTAAAATTTTTTCTATTTTTTAGCCACACACGTTCTCCTAAAAATACCATTCACGATTTATTTATTTATTTATTTTTTTTAAATAATGGACACTGAACTGGGGCTAAATGATGTATTGACATCCATTTTTATTAGCAAATTGTAAGTAGTTGGTACACTAAAAACCTGTCCTCCGTGAAAGAGGTAGCAGTCGGTAATTGAGATATACAAATCTCAGTTTCCACTTTTCACTTTTCACTTTTCACTTTCCATCGTGCCATCAAAACTCACCATTAACTTCATCGTCAGTGTATTAGAGAGATTTTTTTTTTAATCGACAATGACAATAACGAACCAATGTAACAATTTGAGATGCACTTTTTTCGTGGGAACATTAAATATTTAAGGTGGTAACTAAAAATATACAACTTTAAAACCTCAAAAAGTTGGTGATAGTTAAATTTTATTAATTAAATAAATGATTAAAGATATTTTATTAATTAAATATATTAAGGTTACACGTTATTTATTGCTCACAAATCACAAATTTTATAGGTCGCTACTTATTTAATAGTCACAAATTATTGAATTAATTGCTCACAATTTAATAGATTGTGGGCCACGACTACAAATTTAGTTTCAACCTCATATTTTTTAGACCACATATTATTTATTGATCACAAATTATTTATTTTATATGTCACATATAATATATTGGCCACAAACACTCTTTATCCTACCCAACCTCACCACCGCCATCGCCAACATTTGCAAAAGCACAATCAATAATCAATAAAAATCATTCCAAAAAACTGAATAAACAACAAATCAGATGAAGAAGAAACTACACCAAAATACCCCTATATCACGACGAACACCGTCGTCATCACCAGCATTATCGTTGCCAGCACCACCATTACTTAAATAATACAATTACCGCCTTCACCATTACCGCCACCGCCACCACAATTTATAAGCCACCAACAAAAATCACCAAAAACTTTGACTAAATAGCATATCGAAGGAGGAAAAAACAACCCAACAATCACCTGAACACTTCATCACCCCACGCAACGACGATAGCGACGACATCATCACCACTACGCAGTGTCGCACTTAGCGACATCATAGCCGCTGTGTAAAGAAGCGGTGCGTAGTGACATCATCGTCCGCATGTGACGATTCTGCACAGCGACACTTTGCGCGTGACACTATTTATCATCGTTGTGCGTGGCTTCTCTGTATACCGCCACTATGCAGCAACGATGATGTCGCTACATGGCTCTGTGAGTGTCAACGTCATATCCAATGGTGAAGATCTTTATTGTGCCAGAGAGAGATAAGATGGGGGAGGGAGAGGTGAAAAGGAAAATTATTAGGATTTGGAAATGAAATTTGGTAGGATTGATGGAATGAGTGAGGTGGGGTGAATATTTAGATTAATTTTAATTTTAATATTAAAAATTTGAATTATGACTTGATTTTTGAATAGAAAACTTTTGAATCTGATTTTTGAATTGGAAAGGTTAAAAATATGTGTGGGTGTAATTTGCACTTTTTGCATTTTGTAGTAAGTTTGAAAGGTGTTGGACCAACCATACATTTATCGGGCCTCAACTGGCCCATAGTCTTAAAAATCTCTAAATCATGAAAGCCTCGAAAACAAAACTTCTTATGGGCTGGCCTTCATCTTTAGGGTTCATTTCCACGAACCGTAAAGCGCGCTATGTTTCACCTTGTTTAACAGAATATAAAAGGGCACGACAAAACCCGACCTCCTCTTCCTTTGTTAAAATTTAGTTCAGAAGGCGCGGCTGAAAGCGGCACCACCACCAGCAGAAGCCATGGTGCGCCTCCTTTCTTACTCCAATGCAAATCTAAAATTTTTGTTTCACCCTCTAAAAGTCCAAATTTTTAATTTGATTGATATTTTTGTTTTTTGTTTTTAGGGTATTGATTTGGTCGCCGGAGGCAAAAGCAAGAAGACCAAGCGCACCGCCCCTAAATCCAATGATATTTACCTCAAGCTTCTCGTCAAGGTTACTATACGTCACCCACTTTTTTTTTTATGTTTCTGTTAATTTATTTTGTGTGTTAAAATCAGACAATTTGTTGAATATTCTGATGATATGGTGTAATGTGATTCGTTATGTGGCAGCTGTATCGATTCCTTGTGAGGAGGACTGGAAGCAAGTTCAACGCGGTGATATTGAAGAGGCTATTCATGAGCAAGGTTAACAAGGCCCCCCTTTCTCTCTCCCGACTTATCACTTTCATGAAGGGAAAGGTACCTTTCTATATTTTTACTCTATGCTCAATAATTCAATGTTTTGTACTTCAATTTATGCTGTTGCTGTAGTGTTTGTGTTGTAAAGACTTCGTATATAATTTCTAAGGTTTAAATGTCCTATCTTATTCCAATTAGTTAATTTATTTGTTTCTTTATCACATTGGGTACAAATACAATCAATTAAGTTAGATATTTAAACGGAGTGATCTGAATATGAAATGCTTGCTCAACAGTATGTATATTATTCAAATATTGCTGGCTTTAAATAGCCAGAGGAAGGATTACAGCAAGTTAAAACAGGATCATGCAAGGGGCTGTACAGAAAATGAATAATACGAATATCTACCAAAAGAATCTGCTAGAAACAATTCAAGTTGGCTATGCACTAACTAATCAAAGTATACCTGTCAAATTTCATGGTTTATAATTAACTATTAGCATGATTTTTTTCTTACATATGGAATTGCAACACTGAATTGAAGCAACTAGTAAAAATGCTGCTGTAGCTTGAGTATTTTTATCATACAGTTCTAATTGTATATAAACTAAAATGTTAGTAACTTCTACATGCTCTATGTACCTTTTTTGCCAGGTTAATACTTTTAACAGTACAACTAGGCCATGCTAATCAAACCATACAAGTCTAATTGCACATTAATTTATAATTAACTACTAGCACAATATTTTTTATCTTCTGAAATTTTGACGTTGAAGCAACTAGTAATAAAATGCTGCTGAAACTTGAGCATCTCATCATATGGTTTGAACTGTATTATCTATAATGTTCAGTACGTTCTACATTCTCTATGTACCTTTGTAGGAAGACAAGATTGCGGTGCTTGTTGGGACTGTCACTGATGATATTAGGGCTTATGAAGTCCCAGCTATGAAGGTAACAGCTTTGAGGTTCACAGAGAGAGCAAGGGCTAGAATTGAGAAATCGGGTGGGGAATGCTTGACTTTTGACCAGCTTGCTCTTAGAGCTCCTCTTGGGCAGAACACGGTAATGACCAATCAAGTCTTTTTACTGTCAATTTCTTTTTTTTTTTTTTGATAATTTTGTGGTTGCTCATGTTTGATATAGTTGGGTGGTATTAAACAGTGGAAATGAGATTTTTAAACCAATAATAGGAATATTTTTTTGTCCATGTGATTATAATTGAGTACTGAATGATTGTTTGTTGTGTTCTGTACTACGAATCATTTTTCCTGTTGTAACTAGCAATTAAGGTTGATTTGGATTCTGATTACTCCTGTAAAATGTTTGGTTAAAATTAACTCTAGTTCTTGCTGAGTATTTGTGGTATTACATGCACCTATGATTCTGCTGGTAAATCTTTCCCTTTTTGGTAGTAGTAAAACCGTGTTTGTGTAATGAAACACCATTTTTGGGGTATCTGCTTCTTAAATCTTAACTTATGCAGCGTCTCTTCTTCCTCCCATGAGTTTTGATCTTTTCCCTTTTCGGGGATAAGTCAGTTTAGGATTTATGAAATTTGTGATTTCTCATTTTTCATGGTTTTGTGGTTGACAATGTGCTGCATTGGATGTTTAGTTTTCTGGTGTATTTGGTCTTTGACTTTTTCTTTTTGATAATTTGATTTACATTTGCCTTTTTTGATCTTCAATAGATACTAGGTATAATTTTCAAAAAGCATTAGCATCATCTCCCTGAACGATAACCATTGTTACAAATCCTAGTTCTGTATTACTTCACAAATAATTTTTTCAAGAAAATGCTAATCGACATATTGGTGACTGAATTTTACAAGACTCGTTTGTATTATCTAACCGCCCTGTTTTGACTCAGGTACTTCTTAGAGGACCCGTGAAGTCTCGTGAGGCAGTGAAGCACTTTGGTCCAGCTCCTGGTGTTCCACACAGCCTGTGGTTCGGAATACACGCTCGGTTGGGTAGGAAATTTGAGCGTGCTAGAGGTAGAAGAAACAGCAGAGGTTTTAAAGTCTAAATTACCACCACTAGTTTTTACCCGGTTGATGGCAATTTTTATATTTATTAGAATTTCTATGAAAGATTTTGCCTTCCTATGTAATGTCTTTTACGTTTTCTTCTTTTCAAACTTCTCTTGGATGCAATTGTTATCTGTAGCTCTTTCACATTTGATTCTATGCTTTAATATGTCTGGAGGATATAAAACGTTTGAGCTTAAGAATTTATGACGGTTTATCTACATACTGCCAATCCCAATAATGTTGTGTCATTGTTGATGATCATCACCTTATGCTGCAAAACCGTATGATAGATCCAATTAACTGCAGTGACATGTGATCAATGTTATTTGACGTGCGAGTCAGTGTCGTCTAAACATGATGGTCATCAGTGGTAACGAATAACTTTTCTTGTGTGTTTTTGGGTCAGTTGAAGAACGATGTTTGTGGTCCTCACCTTTTAATTTATCAGAAGTATTTCTCTAGTGGGAATGGCAATGAGAATCTTCGTCTCATATTTCATCATGGACAAGTACTTTTAGGGTTTATAAACAATAAAGATGAAGATGAATAGAATCTAACTTGTAGACAAATGTGGACTGGGCTTGGCTAGGGCCGTAAATGGTTCAGATATGGATCGGATATGTCTATATTCGATTCGATAAGAATAATTATTCGATTCGATAATTTAACGGATATTTTTGTTAAATTCACATTCGATTTACTATGTTATCAGGTATTCGATACGAAATTAAAGAAATTAAGAAAAAATAGTCATGTTAGAAACAACTATTTTTATTTAATTTTTCCCCAATTTTTTCATTTTTTAAATGGGTTTTTATAATTATAAATTTTTCAACTTTTTTTATATTTTGAATTAGATGACTTATTTTATTGACAAATAACATGCAATAAAAATATTTTACCGACTCAATTATTTATAAAAAATCGGATCGGATTGTTATAGGAATTGATTGATCTATATCAATATTTTGATTCATTTAGTTAATAGTTTATTGAATTCAGATATTGATCGAGTTATCGGATGGAGACCTTGAATCCATCTCCAATTAATTTCATCAGATTCATATTAAAATTCAATCCATTAACAGTCCTAGACTTGACACAAATACTTATTTTACCGTTTATGTATGATAAGATAGCAACAACCATTACAACACAACTTCACGCGGTTTACTTGAAAATTTCCACATTAGGCACTCGCTTCTTTGTTTCCTTCATTCCAATGCTAAACCCTCACACATATTGGGTGATGGATTCTGGAGTTACAAGCCATATATGCTTCACTCAATCAGCTTTTCACACATTGAGACCAATCAGGAATGCCTACATTACACTGCCAAACCATGAAAGAAATCCTGTTTACTTCAATGGAATAGTGAAAATCTCTTCTGAATTGATACTAGAGGAAGTGTTTTAAACTCAACCTATTATCTATCAGTGCACTAACCATGAAATCATCTGTCAGTATACGATTTCTTACTGATTGTTGCACTATTCAGGATCTGGACAACATGAGGATGATTGGCAAGGCTAATAAAATGGACGGTCTCTACATATTGGATGCTACTTCATCTGGATCTATTTTAAATAATTGTAACAACTTCAATTCAATATGTTTAGTTGTTAATAATGTGACCACCAATACCCGGCATCAGGGGCGGAGGCCCATTAGGTCCAGTGCGGGCAAATGCCCGTACTGAACTTTTGCGCCAATTTTTTTTTGGACCAATTTTTTTTTATTTTTTAAAAGCTAACCCATTACCCACGTCCCAGTCCCAGCCCAAGATTGAAACACCCAAACCCAATAGCAAAACAACCCTTCTTCAGTTCTTCTCATTCATTTGGAA
>CAIGRR010253733.1:0-14713 GCA_903798365.1 Fraxinus sp. 1973-6204 | reverse complement strand
TTAAATTTATTTTAAATACAAATAATAACAATAATAACAATAATAATTATTATTATTTAAAAATTATATAACACAAATGACACAAATACCCTCCAACAAATTTTTTGGTAAATGAAAGAAGGGAGCAAATTGGACTTTGCACCATTATGGAAAATTGGTGCAAAGTTTGGTGTCACATTTGAGCACCTTTGCATCAATTTTTGATGTAATTTGGTGTTTTGGTGTCTCCATTGGAGATACCCTAATATGCCATTTTTAGTAATTGTAAGGATCTGCTTCATATATTTAAGGATTTGTACATTTTTTTATATCATTGCAAATTCCATATTCCATATTAAAGTTAGAAAAAGTATGTTGGCTGCTCCAAAAAGAGAGCAAACTAGTCTAAAAATGACTTCTATTGTAACCTAGGATGCATTACTAATTTGAAAGTGTCACGAGGAAGATGAAGATCGTACACGAATAACATAAATATTAATTAGACAAAAGAATTTATTATTTATTGATTAAGTTGTAATTCAAAAGTTTTAGAGAACCAATCCATAATAAAATACCTATCATGTTTTTTTTGTTTTTTTGACATAGGAGCCCGCAGTCGTTACTCTTGAGTGCGCACTGGGTAAACATCGCTCCATGTACAGTAGCCCGTAAACCACACAAGAGAGATAAACAGCACTAGGCAAGTTCGGTGTGACGGGCTCGATCGAGGATGTGTTGGCAGGAGATTCGAACTCGTGACTTTCGATCTTCGTGTTCACATGCTCCACCAACTCGACCACCCCCGAAATGGTCATATAGTGTCTTTAGGACATCTTCAATAGTTTGAAGTTACATAATATACCTCTCCATTGATTATATCAAATTTTACAATAAATGAATAATATGTCCTTAATATTTACAATAAACTGAATACCAAATTAAAAAATTACACTGAACACAAAAAAATTATATATAATAAAAATCACAACTACTTTTGTTATTTATTTCTCGAAATCGGTGTACTCATCCCACAAATGATTTATTAATGTATTTCGAAGTGCAATGTGTAAATCTTTATTCTTGATTTGTCTATGTCGAGAAGAAATTCTTGAAGTTGGACATTTATGTCTCATTTTTTAAATATTTATGTGTTCTAGTGCTATTTTCTTCTTAATTATCAAATTTGTAATACTATTCATTACACCAGATTGTGTGGTAATTAAGAGTGTCATTGGAGTGAAATTTTACTCTCATCTCAAAAGATCCTTTTGAATTTTCAAAATCTATGCCAAACGGGTCATAATGTAACCACGGGTCTCTTCTATTATGAAAAGACTTATGAAATGCGAGATTCAAGGGTAAACCCTGCATAAAAACCCCGTTTTCTAATTTTCTGTATGATTGGCTTTGATTTATCTCTCTCTTTTGTCGTTACTTGGGCAATATTATGTTTCTAAAGTTAGATTATTTGCTCATTAAAGTGGTTATGCATAAATTTATGAAGCACGTTCGAGATGATGATGAAGAATTGTAAGTTATTTTAAAATACATAATTTTTTGGAAAAATTGCAACAGCGATCCCGAACTTTTGGATTTTTGTAGACTTTATATTAACCTTCGGTTTGTGCCATCAACGATCCCAAACCTTTGAAAAATTAGCACATGAAATCCAAATTAACGGAAACAGTTAGTTCCACCGTTAGTTGACTTAGAAATGAAAAAAATTAAATATTTTGATCAATTTAAACAGGGGCATTTTCATCAATCACATATTAATAATTAAAATAATTAAATTAAAATCCAAAAAGGAAAAAATCTACCTCACCCCCCTCCAACCCAAATCCTTCATCTTCTTGGTCACAAAACTCAACCACTGTCGACCATTGCCAGAGCAGCACGGACCTTTACCATTGTCGGAGCGACACTGATATTAGGGATCAAAAGTGGCCCTCAAACTTGCTGCTCAACTTTAGGTTGTACACATATTGTTAGTGAATAAGAACTAGCAAAAAATATTAGTTATAGCATAACCTCACATACTGTGAGATGACCCAACTCAAAAGTGAGAGACACATAAGTATTTTCATGATTCTTCATTCATTGTTAACACTTACCCACCGACTTGTGTTGGAGATATGCAAGATTCAGAGAGTAAAGATAAAATTGAAATAAAATTGGGGTTGTTGATGATGTTGAAGAAGTCAAAGTCTTTTATCTTTATGTGAATAAATACTATTTGTTAGTGTCATGCTGTGTTGTTTGATTTATTCTCCAACTAGAATACCATGTTCATAGGAGTGTAGAACATGGGCTCTTATTTTCTTATTTCTTGTTCCATTTTGTAAGGCTATATAAGTCGGAAGCTTGCTTTAAATTCAATAAGAGTTATTCTCCAAATATTGCAGTGTGTTCTGTCTGGAGCTTGAGTCTTCAACAAACTATAGTATCAGAGCCTCATCATAGGGGCTGACCGAGAGAGAGAAAGGAAAGAGTGTCTGAGTGTGATCGAAGTATGGCTACAGAAAGCAACTTCGTTCAACCTGCGATTCCTAAGTTTGATGGCCATTATGATCACTGGTCAATGCTTATGGAAAATTTCCTTCGATCAAATGAATATTGGAGTCTAGTGGAGAATGGAATAGCTGCGACACTAGAGGGAACATTGTTGACTGAGGCTCAAAGCAAGATAATAGAGGATTAGAAGGTCAAGAATTAATTGTTTCAAGCTATAGATCGGAAGATTATAGAGACCATTCTTGTCAAGGATACAGCGAAGCAAATTTGGGACTCGATAAAGCAAAAATATCAAGGTTCAACAAGGGTAAAGCGAGCACAATTGCAAGCCCTAAGAAGAGAGTTTGAGGTTCTGCAGTTGAAGGAAGGAGAAGGAGTAGACGAGTACGTTGCTCGTACTCTCACCATTGCTAACAAGATGAAGATACATGGTGAGAAGATGGATCAAGTTGTTATCGTTGAGAAAATTTTGGGGTCTATGACTTCAAAATTTGACTATGTCGTTTGTTTAGTGGAAGAATCTAACGTTTGTTTAGTGGAAGAATCTAACGATTTGTTTAGTGGAAGCTTCTTGATGAAAATTCACCAAGCTCATATGAGGGGAGGACTGTAAGATGGATTGCTTGGTTGAAAGACTATATTAGTGGTGAAGACTTGGGACTGTTTGAGGAAAAAGATGGTGTTATGTTTGCTGCTGCCGATCTTATCACATTCCAGGGGGCTGTTGAAAGTCCAAAGTGGAAGGAAGCTATGAATTTGGAAATTGAAGCTATCGAAAAAAATGAGACATGGGAGCTGACCACTCTGCCTGTTGGAGCCAAGAAAAATGGTGTGAAATGGGTGTTTAAAACAAAGCTCAACGAGCATGGAGCTGTGGACAAGTGCAAAGCTCGCCTCGTGGCTGAAGGGTATGCGCAAGAGCATGGAATTGATTATAATGAGGTGTTTGCCCCAGTTGCAAGATGGGACACTATCAGAATGGTGATTACTCTTGCAGCTCAGAAGCGGTAGAATATCTTCCAACTAGATGTAAAGAGTGCCTTCTTACACGGTGAATTCACTAAGGAAGTTTTTGTGGATCAACCTCAAGGATATGAAAGAAAATGGGAGGAGGACAAGGTCTACGAGCTAAGGAAGGCGCTCTATGGTCTTAAGCAAGCTCCAAGCGCATGGTACAACCAGATCGAGTCTTATTTTGTGAAGGAAGGCTTTGAAAAGTACAGTTTTGAGCATACATTGTTTATAAAATCTGGAATAGGAGGTAAATTTCTTATTGTTAGTTTGTATGTTGACAATCTTATATTTACTGGTAATGATGTGGAGATATTTGAGAAGTTTAAAAAATCTATGATGCTCGAGTTTGAAATGACTGATCTTGGAAGGATGAGATATTTCCTTGGAGTTGAAGTTTTACAAAATGAAGATGGGATCTACATTAGTCAAAAGAAGTATGCTTGAGATGTGTTGGAAAGGTTTGGGTTGGCAAATAGCAACTCAGTCAAGAACCCTATTGTACCGGGGTTAAGTTAATGAAGGACGAGAAGGGAGCTAAAGTCGATGCCACTGCTTTCAAGAAAATAGTTGGAAGCCTTATGTATTTAACTGCAACAAGGCCTGACTTAATGTATGTTGTTGGTTTAATTAGCAGATATATGGGCAGTCACACTGAGCTGCATTTACAAGCAGCAAAGAGAGTGCTTCGATATGTGAAAGGCACTGTGGATTTGGGGATCTTTTACAAGAAGAATAAAGATGGGATTCTGCTGGGTTACACTGACAGTGACTGTGCAGTTGACTTAGATGATCGAAGAAGTACTTCTGGTTACGTCTTCAAGCTTGGAACTGGAGGCAGAATATGTGGCTGATGCTTCGTGTGCTTGCCAAGGAGTTTGGATGATGAGGCTACTAGAGAAGCTCGATCACATTCAAAATAAGAGTACTACAATGTTCTGTGATAATTGCTAGACTATAAAGCTGTCGAAGAACCCTGTGCTACATGGAAGGGGCAAACATATTGACATAAGGTTCCACTTTCTTCGTGATCTTGTTAGAGATGGAGTGTTGGAACTTGTTCATTGTGCTATAGAGAATCAAGTTGTTGATATTATGACCAAGCCATTGAAGCTTGATGCGTTCTTGAGGCTTTGAGAGCAGCTTGGTGTATGTGCAGTACCAGAAGTAAACTGTTTGCAGACTGCAAGTCAGTTTAGGGGAGGAAATTGTTGAAGAAGTCAAAGTCTTTTATTTGTTTATTTATCTTTTTGTTAATAAATCATATTTGTTAGGGTCATGCTGTGTTGTTTGATTTATTCTCCAACTAGAATACCACGTTCATAGGAGTGTAGAACGTGGGTTCTTATTTTCTTATTTCTTGTTCCAGTTTGTAAGGCTATATAAGCAAGAAGCTTGCTTTGAATTCAATAAGAGTTATTCTCCAAATATTGCAGTGTGTTCTGTCTGGAGCTTGAGTCTTCAACAGATGATTGAATCCCATACTCCGGTGATGATAGGATTTCTACTCGGTGTCCAAGGCTTTTTCATATACTAAATTGAGGAATTGGGTCTTGATGGAGGCTACGCATGCGGTCTGGTAGGAGTGAAGAATTTGTTGGAATTTTATGAGGGCGAAGGTTGCATAGCGAATGGCAGTAGCTTAACGATTACAAGGCGGAAAAGTATGAGTTCTTTGATGCGATTGAGAGGAAGGAAGCTTTGTAGGTTTTGATGGTACAACAGTGACTCCACAAGAAGTGATGGTAAATAAATGGAGAAGAAGATGAAGGTGGGGTGGGGCAGTTTTTTTCCTTTTTGGATTTTAATTATTAATATGTGATTGACGAAAGTGCCTCGTTTAAATTGGTCAAAATATCTAATTTTTTAGGTCAACTAATGATAGAACTAACTATTTTCGTCAATTTGGACTTCAAGTGCTATTTTTTCAAAGGTTTGAGACACACAAATTGAAGGTTAACGTAAATTCTGCAAATAATCCAAAGGTTTGGAATTGCTACTGCAATTTTCCCAAAAATTTTTTAGTTACCATGACAACTAACCATTACTTATCCTTTGATTTGAAAATATTTTAATTAAACCGATTTTGAACAAGGAAAAATTTAGGGTAGGCATAATTACGGGAATGTATTTAATTTAAACTTTTAAATAATTTTTGGTATTTAAGAAATTTAAGGGTATTCAATGTAAATTTTTTTAGACCCTTTAAAAATATTGGTGTATTCAATAAATTTTTTTTAGACTTTCAAAAACAATTTAAAAGTGATGTATTCAATTGAATTTTTTAGTAGTCTCTATAATTTTCAGTGTATTTAAAATATCAATGAGTTTTAAAACTTTTAAAAAGTTTCCATTGTAGTAATTTTTAAGTAGAAAGTAAAAAAATAAAATTTCAAAATTCGTCTCTTATTCACCCAAAGATTCTGAAAGACTTTCAACAAATAATTTTTTAAATATGTATTTTTGTTCTTCAATATTTTCTTTTCTATTTTCTTCTACGAACTTTCTATTGGTTATATTTGATTCTATTTTCCTCATCTCTCTTTCTTATTGTTTCTATCCATTTTCTATTTAAAAAAAAGACTAATTTACAATTAAAACTTAAATATATTTATTGGTTGTTTACCTTTTAAAGGTAGACGTATTGATAATAATGAACATTAAACATTTATTTAATCAAAGAGTATTGAAATTTATATATATTTTTCGTACTTGATTATTTATTTACATAATTAACGCGACTGAAATTTGTATTTTTAAAGGTATTTTTTATCACATGGGAGGGAAAATGAGATGAAAGGGATCGCCATCCCCAATGTATTGCACTATACATGAGAATTCTATTTTAAATAAAAATATTCAAAAATCTTACGAATTTCTTAAAAGTATATAAAAATTTTAAATGAAAATTTGTAGAATGATAAAAATTGAGGAAATATTTGATTGGAAAGCTTTCGATCCTATGAAATTTGTAATTACATTTTTATCAAGATTTATATCCATACCAAACATGAACTAAAAATGGGATTATAGAAATGCATTCAATCATGAAAAAAGGATTTGATTGAACATTGATGGATATGTGTCGAACGAATTTTGAAATTTAACAGAGCGTTCGTCCTCTGTTATAATTGTACACATTGACAATACCCATCTGTTCACGACTTCTCTCGTATGCTATGTCCTCGACGACTTATCTCAATGACTCCAAATCTTTCATTGATCTTGTATTGCGATGTTGTTTACGTGCCATGCTTGAAAACTCATTACCTGTATGTTGGGCAATCTTCCCCTTTCATGCATCATGGTACAAATCCCATCTAAAACACTATTCAATATGGCTTTGCAAAAGGAAAAAAAAAATCAATTATTCTCTTTTAATAAGTTAATTTCTAATTTTTTACATGCCAAACGTGTACTATCAATTGAGATCGGCCCCTATTTATTGTTGATTAAAATAAAATTTTTAGTAGATTTTAATAAAAATTAATGGAATGTATGATTGAAAAGTTGTGGGTTCCGTGAAAATGTGTGATTAAAATTAATAGTTAACTGTGGGTCAAATTTGATTTTATCATGGCCTAGGTCTTGGGGGATTGTGACATTAAATTGAAATGTATCCAATCACATAATTCCCGTCCCATTAATCACTTTTTTTTTTTTAATTAATTTATTAAGCTAACCCTTCTTTTACTCTCAATCTCCACCGCCTAAATTTATCTATTATTCTATTCTCTGCTCACACCCCTGTCATGTAAACTCCCTCACAGCCATATTGAAAACCGCTAATTAATTATTATCTACACGCGTCATCACATCATTCTACCTTCTCATTCCTCAATATTATAACCGTTTATTTTCATCTAACTATGGTTAAATGAACTTTAACCATGGTTGATCCACCTCCTCTGCAGTTTAAATACAAACTGAACCCTCCATGACACTCTAGAAAATTCCGAAACTGAAAAAATGATGATGGGAGAAATGAACCGTCCAAGTCAGATCGTTCATGTTCCTCCATGGTCCTTCACAACAGAGAATTACCCATTCTGTTCGAGCCCTAAGGCCAATGCTAATGGTGGCGTCGATGACTACTCTGTTTTCTTCCAGAACGACTCTATATCGGCGTTGAAAGCGTATTTACGGTCCTGTACTCCGGATATTGAGAACGGGAACGGGGATTTTCCGGTTGGTGCCCAATCTTGCGATCAATTTCGGATGTTCGAGTTTAAGGTGAGGAAGTGTGCGCGTGGCCGGTCGCATGACTGGACGGAGTGTCCATATGCGCATCCCGGTGAGAAGGCTCGCCGCCGTGACCCGAGGAAGTTTCACTATTCCGGCACGGCATGTCCTGAGTTTCGTAAAGGGAACTGTAGAAAGGGTGATGGTTGTGAGTTCGCACACGGCGTATTCGAGTGTTGGCTTCACCCGGCGCGCTATCGTACGCAGCCATGCAAAGATGGGATGAACTGTAAGAGAAGGGTTTGTTTCTTTGCTCACTCGGCTGATCAGTTACGAGTTCTGAGTCCCCAGGCCGAGTCGTATGACGGCAGTTCGCCCCACCGACTCGCTTTTATGTCGTCTTCGGATTCTGGGTCGCCAACGACTGAATCTCCGCCGATGTCTCCGATGACTAACTCTCCGACGTCTAACTCGGCTAGCAAGCTGAGTCGATCTCCGGGTTCCACCTCTGTCAACGAAATGGTGGCTTCTCTAAGCAAGCTGCAGTTGAAACATGCGAATTCCATGCCATCTCCTTTGAATCGTCAGGTGGGGCTCTCTTTCCCCATCAGCCGACCCGGGTACTTTAGCCTACCCACGACCCCGACACAGACCGTTTCGCGACCAGGGATGGGGTACTTCGATGCGTGGGACGAGAATTATGGGTCTGAGGAGCCAATGATGGAGAGGGTCGAATCAGGTAGGGACTTGAGGGCGAAGATGTTCGAGAAATTGAGCAAAGATAATCCTCTGGAACGAGATGCTCCGAACCTGAATCCAAATCCAAAGCCTTCCGATTCCCCAAACCCGGATGTGGAATGGATATCGGAGCTGGTAAATTAGATTATTTTGATTTTCCAAGCAATTGTTCGTGAATCGTGATGATGGGATTGATTTTGGGTGAAGATTTTGTAAATATTAAATTATATAATTTATCCCTAATATGCAGAAATTGAATAGAACATGATGATGGGGGTGAAGAGTGCAGCTGAATCTCTTATTTTGGGGCACAAATTTTCTGAAAATTATGACAATTTGAAAGTTTCGATGATGTGCCGCCTGATGCAGAAAAAGATGTAGCAGAAGAAGAGAATGGAATTATGTGTTTTTTTTTTTTAAATATTGTAAAGAGTATTTCATAATTACTATGGTTCTTCGATTGGGTGGTGCGTATGTTTGTAATGCAATTGGAGATATTAATATTAATAATTAATTTTCATTTGCTATTCTTAATTTCGTGATTCGCAATTCATTTTTTTAGCTTTCTGAGTTTGGCATCAATTCCTAGTGATAGTCGATAAGAGGGTAATGACATGTTTGTTTATATCGTGCACTGAACAGGACAAATAAAAGGGTTGGACTTTGGATCCTGTGGACTTTATATAATGATAAGGATGACAAAATGGCATGGCGTAGAGCCCCACTTTGGGGGCATCAGTTCGAGCTTAGAGCCCCACTTTGGGGTTGTCAGTTCGAGCTGGGATCGGTTCATTGGGTTGGCCCGTGAGACTAAAAAAAAAAAAAAAAATACACCATTGCCCACCATTTTTTTTTTTTGTAATTTTTAATTTTAGGTGTACTTTTTTTTTTTATATGTTAATATTTAATTATTATTTAAAAAAACTCGAGCCGGCTCGGACCCGACCCGGTTCTGTGTGGCTCTATAAGGTTCGAGCTGAGTTCTGTTCGGGTCGAGCCTAAATTTCTTGGCTGAACTTTTGCTCAACTTGGCTGGGGCCAAAAAATTCTCGAAGTATTTTTACTCGAGCCGAGCTCGAGCAAAAAACTTCGACTAACATCTCGGCTCGACTCGTTGACATCTCTATATAATAGATTATTTAATATCACGTGATACTCTGCCATTTCTTAGTTTAAAATACAATCAATTTTTTAAAAAAAAAAAAAACCTTTTAATTTTAGGTGTGCTTTTTTTTATTTTTATATGTTAATATTTAATTATTATTTAAAAAAACTCGAGCTGGCTCAGACCCGACCCGGTTCTGCTTGGCTCGATAAGGTTCGAGCTGAGTTCTGTTTGGGTCGAGCCTAAATTTCTTGGCTGAACTTTTGCTCAACTTGACTGGGGCCAAAAAAATCTCAAAGCATTTTTACTCGAGCCGAGCCCGAGCAAAAAGCTTCGACTAACAGCTCGACTGGACTCGACTCGTTGACATCTCTATATAACGGATTATATAATATCACGTGATACTCTGCCATTTAGTTTAAAATACAATCAATTTTTTCATCTAATTTATTCTCTTCACATCATTTTTTGTAAAACTCTTGTACGACACTTTTCGAGTCTTGGATGCTTTAAAACGTGCGAATCGAGCCCAAATTATGGCCACGGGTTGGCCCGGGGCAATTTGGGTTGTGTTGAGGCTGGTTTTCCCTCTTCATATGGGTAGAGTTTAAAGGGTTGATCATGAATTATGAGTTTTTATGCTTCTGCATGCACATTTTTCTGCACAGCAGTGCTTGGTGTGCATTTTTTTCACGTCAATAGTTTTTTGTCAAGGTCAATAAAGTTGGCAAAAAATGATGTACGAATAAGTAAATCTTTTTCTGCATTAGCTTGATAGTTGGCTTTATATCGATGGAATTTTCACAGGTAAGGTGATTCATTACAATTTAAGACCACTAGCAACACCGATTAAGTTAATATGAACCCATGGAGATCGACAACTAGATATATATTCAGTCTTGGGACACCTGTAGTATCATAATATAGTAAGAGACAACCAATAGCGTCCTTGTCAACGACATGATGATGAATAGAGAGCAGCAACAATGGAAGCTCACAGAGTATACGACTAATGTAACTCATGAATGACCTACATCAATCTGTAAGTTATGATGTAAAACTAAGGATCCGTTTGACATAATTTTAGTTTTTACTTCATGTAGAAGAGCTTTTAAAAGAAGTTTCTATAGTTTTTATTTGAAAATTAATTTTTAAACACACTTCCTATTTCAGAAGTGTTTTTTTAAAGGAAGTCACATTGGATCAACTTCCTCTTAAAGCACCTTTAGGGTCTGTTTGGTAACAATTAAAATCCAATTAAAATTGAAAATATGACCGTTATTGGGTCCCACCCGTTTAATAAAAGTCAAAAATAACGGCTAGTTTTTCAATTTTAATCCGATTTTAATCTCTACCAAATGAGCCAAAGAAATATTCTAAAATTAGTCAAACATGTTCAAAAGTAATTTTTAACTTTTCAAAAGTCATATCGACGGACCCTAAATATTGCGATAACCAATTAGCTATTTACATAGCAGAGAATCTAGTGTGTCACACATAGACACCAATCAAGTCAAAGTGCATTATTGCCACTTCATTACAGAGAATGTGCTTAATGAACAACCGTGCTTTTTTGAAGCTTTTTTGATGAAGATATGGACTTGAAGCATGTTAATATCGAAGAACAAGTGGCAATGTGGCACGTGTTGACAAAATGAATAACCTTTCAAAATGGATTAATCTATTCGTACACGGGAGTTTACACCCCCGTTTACACTCCCCTCACATGAGGGGAGGGCCCACGATGAATAAAATAATCGTGACCCCTCATATTGTGAGGGGGGCAGGTGGGGCCGAGTAAACGGTTCAAAATTTGCAAAATTTCGGGAAAAATTGGTGATGATTATCAAGTGCAGTTGAATAAAAAATATTGATACTGAAGAAATAATCAACTTGCAAATATTTTAAAAATAAAATTAAATATCTCAACCACTCAACCCATATGAGTTTAAACTAAAATAAAATAGAAGTCAAATTGCGGACCACGACATGAGAAAAATCACCCGAGAAAGGTGTGTTTTTGTCGTGTGATATCCGAACACATTGAGATTACCGTCAACCTAAGTAATTGACAAATACATTTAGATAATTAGTAATAAATAATAAAGAAATGCTAACTTTGCAAGACAAGTATAGTTATCTGATCTCTTTGTTAGTTTTGGATTCTTGGATAAAGCTTAAGAGACAAATTTATATATTTATATCTTAAATTTTTTTTTTTTACTTTTTTTCATGTGCGGACTGAATTCATTTTATGAAATAATTGATGCGTAAATTATTCATAAATAAATTACTGCAATACTTGAATATAAATTATAACGCAATTCTAATATCAAATTGAACGTTTTTCGACATTTTTTTTTTTTTTTTTGTAGTGGTACGATTTGAATTTGACAAAATTGATAAAGCACCTCTTTATTATTACTTAGGATAGAAATTATTCTAGTCCCCACTTTATTTA
Organism: Fraxinus sp. 1973-6204; assembly: GCA_903798365.1. Lineage (NCBI taxonomy): Eukaryota > Viridiplantae > Streptophyta > Magnoliopsida > Lamiales > Oleaceae > Fraxinus > Fraxinus sp. 1973-6204. The sequence continues at coordinate 2,723 of CAIGRR010253733.1, read as the reverse complement.
CCATACCATTATTCCAATAATTTTTTAATATTGTGAGATGTGATGATAAGAACGACACCTTGTTTTTAGCACTTGTTCCTATAATCTTGTTTGTCAAGATTCATCAAAAGCTCGAACGTGCAAAGTTCTCTCTTAAATGTGATGTTTTGCACAATCTTCAAAATTATGTAAAATATTGCTTATTTAGCCTGTTTGATGGCCATTATTTTAAGGAAATGAAGTTTTAAATAGTGAATTTTTGAAAAATGTGTGGTTAAAAGTAAAATAAGTTCTGGGTTAATTACATGTAAAATATATTTTATTGTGTAAATGTATGATTTAAAATGAGTATGAAAATTAAAGAATTTTAAAATAATAGTTGTCAAACAGGGTATTAGAGTGTTGACATATTTTATCATCAACAATATAGTGTACATAAGATAATTATAAGTTTCGTCTCATTAAAACGTATATGTATGTTCTAATTTATTTATTTTAATTCTTTAACTTCCCCTTCACTTCCCTTTTCCGACAAATCTTTGAACTTTTAACCTCAAAGGTGGAACAACTATCTCTAATCAATTAGGACAAAAAGAGTTGATTCTAACATTAGTTCTTTGTATACTACATTAAATTATTAGTTAATTATTTGTAGGAGTTTATATTTTGAAAAATAAAAAATTAATGATTTCGTCTACATCAATGCCCAAACCTATTTTAAAAACATTTCTGCTAATTGTATTGAGCTGTCTCACTATACTTTGGGTTGGGTCTTCTTATGTGCTAGTTGGACTGCTAAGTAAAACGGGTTGTGGCCTCAATGAATTAATGTTATCAGCCATACACGTGGCTGATCCTCTGCCCTTCGATGCCAACTGTTCATATTACTTAGGTTGACTTGGCTTTTGGGTTCTCGCATTCGAGAGTCTTCAATTCTCTCTTTGTCTCTCTATTTTCCCTTTTCTCTGCGAAGTTTATGGTTTCTTTCATGGTTTTATAATCGTAATCAGTCTTAGTGTTTTCTTCAATCCTATTCTTTGTGAAGTCTATATAATGTATATAGATTAGGGGTTGTTTTCTGTGATTGCGATTTTGGTTTTTTGAGGCGAGATTAATTGAGTTTCTTCGAACATTTGTACCGATTCTTGATTGATACTTAGTGGATCTAGAGCTATATCCTTTGTGGATGCTCAATGGGTGATTATGTCTTTATTACTGAACATCTGGACCTTACGAGGTGAAAAATCGCATGTTCCATGTTCTTTTATGTTTCTGCAAATTATTTTGTGGTTTGTGAACTTCGATCCTTTGTTGTTGTTGATTTGGGGCCTTACAAGTGGTATCAGAACTTTGTCTCTCATTAGGGTTTGAGAGGGTCTCTGTTTTGGGTTTCTTGGTGTAGATCTAAGGTTCTTGAGATAGACGAGTCGTTTTTTGTGAGGCAAAAATTGTTTTTCATTTTCACTCGTCTTAACTCGCTGTAAATCCTGGTTAATCTTGTGTTTCTACTGAGTCTTGGTATTTTTTATTTTTTGACTCGTACTGAGTCAGGCGAGTTAGAATAACTCATTTCGATTCCTAGTTGAGTTTGTGACTCACTGATGAGTTTCATTGAGTCTTGGTGACTGGCTGCTTTCTTGCATTCATTATGGACTCCTTGGTGTGCTCTCTTCACTCTGAAACACTAAGGTTTCAGGTTATGGTATTCTCTTCCTACTCTTTACTTACTGTAATTGTTGTTGTGTTTTCTTTTGAAACTGGTTATTAAGGTAAGTAACATATCATTGCTTTCCTTTGTCCAAGATCTCTTATGAATATATGGGAATCTGAGGGAGTAGTGGAATCAAGGGTTACCACCCCTTAAACCTTTTCAAAACGATAACATTTTTCTTTTCTACAGTATTATTACATTGTTTTTAGTATTGCCTTGATAAAGATATATATGTTATTACCTTGTTAGTTCTGTTGTTCACTCATTTATGTTTATATCTGAAATTGCACGAACTACTATACTCTGTGTGTTGTATAATTGCAATATGTGGATATATTTGTCATCGTGTCTACTGCACATAAGTTTGAACTTGAGACATGGAATGGGACTAGAGGCTTCAGTCTCTAGCGTCAAAAGATGAGGGCTCTGTTACTTCAACGGAGATGTGTTGCAACTTTTGATGGTCAATGGGCTGCAGAAACTAGTGCTTATAGGAGACAAGAACTACAGGATACAACATGTAGTTCTATTTTTTTGCATTTATCTGATAACGTGATTATAAAAGTTGGTGAAACTACCTCTGCACAAGTTTTGTGGACTAAGCTAGAAGCTCTTTACTTGACCAAAACTATGCCTAATAAATGCTATCTCTTAAGGGTATTCTATAACTTTAGATTTGATCCCTCCTCTAATTTGGAAGAAAATCTTGACAGATTTACAAAACTGATTTAGGACTTAGAAAACTGTGATGAAAAACTTTCTAATGACCAACAAGATTATTATTTTTTTTTTTTTACTTTTTGGCAATGGAAATAAATTTCATAACCAATTGTGTAAAAAAAAATTACTTTAATAGAAAATTTTCATGTAAAATGAAGTCAAACGAACACTAAACTTTGATGAAAAATGGTGAAAAAATAGTTTGAGTAAACTTTTTTTTTTTTTTTTACATTTTGGTAATGATAACAAATTTCATAACCAATTGTAAAAAAAAAAAAAATTACTTTAATGAACAATTTACATGTAAAATAAA
>CAIGRR010253642.1:0-10080 GCA_903798365.1 Fraxinus sp. 1973-6204 | reverse complement strand
AAGAAATAAAAGATCTTTTTCTAGTGGAGGAAGAAAAAGATGGATAGTTAGCAAATACATCAATAAAAAAAAGATATATCTATCTAGCTATAAACCACACGGTAATAATTCTACAGCATATATAAATTATCTCAGTTATACGGTTAGAAATTGTTTTCATACTTCTCATAGTCTTTATGCGGACCCTTTTATACCTGTGATGGAGGCTGTTACTAATACTACTTATGTTAAGGATTTAATATTACCTGAAAATTTTGAGTGGAAAAAAAACAAGTTTCAAGATATAACATTAGGTAATATAGGATGATTTAGTGATCAGAAGGATCTACAGTGTTATGGTGAGTTTTTTGGTAACGTAGAGAAACTTTCCCATGTTTTAAAGGGATTAAGTAATATTAATTCATATTCTTTGGCTATTAGGGTTTTTCAATCCAATAATAGTGTTAAAAGTATTGACAGCCATTTTCTAGTGAATAATGATACTGATCCTTTAAAAATTATGGAGCAAGTATATAAGGTTATTAGTGAGAATACTGACAAGTATATATTCCAAACTAGTGATAAAATATCTTGTAGTCTTAAAAGTTTGAATTTTAAGGTTAAAAACCCTAAATACATAGGTGGTAAGATAAGAGAGACAATCTACAAACCTACGGCTGTTAAACTAAACATACCAACTCGGTTATTATCCCCAGACTTTCTACCGCATACCATGAATTTGCAATTTTATGGTGTTTTAGTACGTTCAGAAGATTCTAATAAAACAATGTATTTTCAATTTAATGATAAGTATATTATAAAGGTAATTGTTCTAGAAAGAAATAAACATCATAAGCTAGAGATATATAGTTCTAAAGATTTAAGCGGACTAGCACTAGTGGAAGATATCTCTTTAGAGGATACTTTTATTAGAGAATTTAAAAATAGTAAAGCTAACTACTTGTATGCTCAGTATAACTTAAACCATGGGTTAGTGAATATGGAATTTGAACCCAAAATAAAGTATCTGACTCGTACCGCCACAGAGGACAAGCATAGTTGTAATATTCTTACCTTTGACATTGAAACGTATTTGGATGAAAATAATAATAGTGTAGCTTTTAGTTGTGGTTTTCATGACGGGAAAAAGACATCTTTATATTATTTAACAGATTACAGTAATTCTAGTGAAATGTTGACTACATGTCTAAAGGATATGATAACACCAAAATACCATAATTTTACGATCTATGCCCATAATTTAGAAGGTTTTGATCTTAACTTTATATATAGAAAATTAGTATCAATGTTTAATGTTACAAATACTATACCCGGGGATAATGCTTTTATCCGTTTTAATGTAAGACGTAAGCTAGACAAAAAAAATGTGAAAGTAACATTTTCGGATTCTTTATATTTACTTCCATCATCACTTGCTGCATTAGGAGAGTCATATAAAGTTGAAACCTTGAAAGGTATGTTTCCGTACAGGTTTGTTAATGCAAGTAATTTAAATTATATTGGAAATCTTCCAGATATAAAATATTACGAAAAAGTGGATGGTTTGATATTTAAATATGAAAATATGTTGAATTGATATAATGGTGATTGATGTTTAAGATCTGAAACACTTAAATATCTCTCTAAGGATCTAATTTCTTTATATCAAATATTAAATAAAGTGGATAATATTATTTATAGTACTTATAGATTAAATATTACTTCGCATTCAACTATATCATCTCTAGCTATAACAACATTAAGATCTAATTATTTGGAATCAGATACTATACTACCAAAATCAAACGGTGAGTTAGAATTAGCCATAAGAAAGGCATTCTACGGTGGTAGATGTGAAGTATTTAAACCTATTGGATACGGGCTATATGCGTACGATTTCAATAGTTTATATCCATATGCTATGACTCAGGATATGCCTATTGGTCAACCTGTGTTTAGTCTTAATAAAGATTTGTCTAAGATATTTGGATTTGTTAAGGTTAGAGTTATTACGCCTGACAATATATACATACCCGTATTACCTTGCCGAATTATAACCAAATCTGGGTCTTATAAACTGATTTACCCTGTAGGTACTTGGGTAGGTTGATATTTTTCGGAAATTGTGAAATTGGCTGTTTTATATGGCTATAAGATTGAGATTCTTGAATCTTATATCTACCAACGTGGTAAGGATGTATTTAAAAGTTATGTAAAACAAATGTCTACTATTAAGGATTCGTCTACAGGAGCTATGAGGGATATTCATAAACTTTTATCCAATACGCCTTATGGTAGAATGGGTATGAGGAATAATCGTGATATTGTAAAAACAGTAACTAAAAAAGAGTTTGAAAAATTGGAAATGACTTACCAAATTTCTAAATTCTTTGAAATAAGTGAAAATTTGGTTTATGTAAAACACGAGAAATTTCCTGACTATGTTAAATGTCAGCAAAGTGGTATTGACTATGATGCTTTAATGATACAAATTATCGATACTGATATGGTAAACAATTCTCCTGCTATTGCAGCTGCGGTATCTTCATGAGGTGCAATCAAGATGTATCCTCATATAACCAAATCTTATTACTCAGACACGGACTCTGTCTTTCTAAATGAACCATTAAACCCTTCTTTAGTAGGTAAAGGGCTAGGTAAATTTAAAAAAGAGTACGGTGGTAGAATTAAAAAGGCCATTTTCCCAGCACCAAAACTATATATTATAGATACTGTAACAGGGTTTGTGACTAAATCTAAAGGTTTTGGAGGAAAATTAACTATGGGTGATTATACAGATATGTATAAAGGTGGCTCTGTTGTAGTTAAAACTAGTCGTTGAAGTCGTGGTCTAGAATTAGAAACAGTAAAAATTGTAGATAATGATAAGTATACTATTAAAGCTGAATATGATAAACGTAATAAAATATATTCGTTAGGTAAGTGAGTGGATACATCACCGATAAGAATTAATGATAGGTTTGAGATTGTTCCTATGGATGTTGTTATATATAAACAACCAAATCTATCCCTCATCACACCCTGAATATATTAACATATTACCTTGTATAATATTTATCCTAATATAAAAATAGAAAAATGGAACTACCCTCCCCCATCCTAACAGCATTTTATTGGTTTTCTTACGTCTTCACTTCGTGAGATCTTTTCATAGCTTTTTTTTAAACCTAACCTTTGTACTAATAGAGATGGGCACTATATATATATATTAGCCATCCAAATGTATCATAAAATATGTTATTAGTGTATCCCACCGTAAACGGCTCCCTATTACGCATATCACATTTGTATTAGCGCTCGTTTTGTTTAATACGTAGATTTTTAAGTTAAGGGAAAGATCGCTATTGATCTTAAGAGACTTAACCTTTTCAGCGTTGCTTAGCTTAATCCCGAGTATTAGGGGGGCGGTTAAACCACGGACTACAAAAAAAAAAAAAAACACCTATACATCTATAACATCCTAAGATTGGATCTTGGATATATATAGTTGTAAAGATGTAAAAAAAAAAAAAAGGTTCTCTTTGCCTATTGTGTAGGCAAAGTTAAACCTTTGCACCGCTAGGCGGAGAGGAGACGAAAACTGGTTTTCGTCTTCTCTTGACGCCTTTGCTTTCGCTAGGTATCGAATCGTTTTTTTTATCCACTTTTACTAATATAACTGTATCAACATTTAATGTCACAGATTGTTTTAGTAAAGGTGGTTTTTTTTTGCACGTACTCTTTAATGCGTAAAGATTGTTGCATGATATTTTAACAAACATAGTAGACAAAGTTGTTGGTTGAGAGAATTAGCTAACTAGCTAGCTAGCTAAATTAAACAAACGAAACGAGTTTGTTTCATTTTTTGAAAATGTAGGGATACGAGAAAAAAAAGTTTTTTTTTCTTGGGCTGTGTCAACTGTAATAAACTTGTCTCACTTATCCCTCCCTCTTAATTCGTTAAGAGAGAGCTATATTACTATATAATTTAAATATATTGTTTAGTTTATAAAGTATTTAGATTTTAATAATTGAGATTTAAGATCCATATCACCTAGAACAGGTTTTGCAGGTATTTTGTGCGAAACACCATATGCATCTATGACATGGTCTTCGACTACCTCTAGGTTAGCTTTAATATTATCTAACATATGTTTATGAAATTTATCTATGCAATCATTCTTCCCATATATAGTTATAAAACTCTCTTTCACTAAATGAGATAAGAGTTCTGCATAGTTGGCGTGTACAGCAAAACAATCGTGTATTGTTACAACAGAAAAAGAAAAATCTTTTTTAATTCTATTTAGCAAAATTACAAGATGAGTTGCGTCCATAGAGTGTATAAAGTTGGGTACAAAAGAGTTAACTTGTTTATTTTTGTCTATAATTGTAATAGAAGTACCTTCTATTACCTTCACTTTCCGTAAAGTAACTTTACGACGTCTTGTTTCCATAACACTTGTTATATCATATGTAGTAAACTCATTATATTTTTGAGTAATTAGTAAACCATATGGTGTATATCACTCTACGTGTAATTCAAGATTATTCACCAGTTTAACCATATCTCGGAAATAGTTCATAACATTCTTTAAAGTATTATGAGTTTCAAATAACGTAGAATAAATAATTTTACTTAATTTATAAATATCTTGGTATGTTAAACACACATCACCGTGAAGAGACGTATCCTTAGATATATATCGATATACCCCTTTTTTTACTTCATCATATTTAATAAAATGCTCACCTAATAGTTGATCTAATATACCTTTAACAGTTACACCGTAAGTTATCGTCATTATACCTCTTTTGATTAATTTTCTGGTTATAGTTATTTTAGTAAGATTGTAATGTATAGGGCTTTCTTCCGCAAGATCTTTAATAGCCTGTTTAATTGGTTCTATCATTTCACTGTATACATCGTTAGGAGCATCATCATCTGTAGAAGGTGTAATATTCACTCTTTCAGCTAAATTAATATCATTCGCAATAGCACTTAAATGTTGTATACCATTACACGTTGCATCTAATAGAATAGGTAGTCTGGATTTATAATTAGGGTGTTTAAAATATTCCTGTAATTCTAGGGCACAAGCTAAAAACACTATAGGTTCATCAGCACTTAACCATATTACATTTTCAGGACAATTTAATATGTCCTTTAAATTAGTATCAACTCAATGTACTCTATCTTTCTTGCTCTTTTTATTTAAACCGTAAGCATTAGCTAAATACACTTTAAGTGAATATAATCCATTTTTAGTTAGAACTTCTCCTTGCCCAAATAAAAGTAATCCTCTTGCAAGTTCACCTCCTTGAATATTTAATATACAATTGGATGTGTAAATTCTACCTCTTCAATCTATAAAGTTCGTAGTATAAAAACCATCAACATGTTGCATTAATCTTGCTATGTTTAGTATAGATTTTTCATAAGTATATTTACTGTTATGGTTAGATATTTCACTGATCTTTGGAAAGTTTTTATCATCAATATATTTACTTAGTAAATTTGTTTCATTATGAGGTTCGAAATGGATTAGTGGTACATTTGGTTTAACAAAATAAACTTTTTCTGTTATAATACTTAATAGCTTTTTATTTAGCGTATACATCGTGCTAGCCATTTTATTTACAGTGTTTATAAGTTGTTGGTTAAACAACATTTTTTTGGCTATAAGATTTTTATGTGAAATAGATAGAAGAGGTTTGTATCTATACTGGTTATTTGACAATGTTCCACCATAATGAGTAAAATATCCTTTCTCATTCACTATTCAATCTACAGGTGGTACTAACATAGGAAGTTCATCACTTTCAATATAAGTAATCTTTTCTATTAATTTCGTGAAATCCTCTTTAGGCAGTATCATTCGTTTGTATAAATTATGTTTCACAAGAATCTCTTTCATCTCTACAAAGTTAGATCTATGACAGAAAAATTGCAGAAGATCAAGACCCATACTAATATATTTTTCTTCACTAAGAGTTAGTTCTTTTTTTTTCATATATTCTATAAAAGGGTATTTTCGCATTATTACATTAGACTCCAGATCTTTTTTATAAGACTCTAAACCTACTTCTCTTAAGATCCCTTCACCTATATCTTTAAAAAGCTTCGTTGTAGGTTGTTCTTCTAGATTACCATATTTGGCAACAAAAGGTATAACCTTAGCCATGACAACAGAAAGTATAACACTTGACGGTACTTGTCTTATAATTTTCCCATAAAATTTATTATTCTGGAAGGATTTTTGGTTATACAATTTCAAAATATCAACATCTAAATTTTGCAACTGCCTAACAACTAAATTTAACCCTACATTGTAAACCCCCGTATTTTTATTATTAATAATAAGACTATAAACTTCTTCTTTCCAGTAATCTCTGAGAGTATTTTCAATCTTTACTTGTTTTTCATAATTTGTCATGCGACCATCTCTTAGAATGTCACGTATAAGGTTATAAGAAGGCGATAAATTATCTACAATACTATTTTGACTTATATTCCTAAGATGATAAAGGGTTTTATTTCTAGTTCTAGTTCTACTATGATTTAATACAAGACTACAAGAAGATAATAGAGTTAGAGTGGAAGTGTATGAGCAAGAGAAAGAGGAAGAGGAAGGGGTAGAATATGTACAAGGAGACTTAGTTATACGTCTTATATGTCCACCCACTATATCATCCTCCAAATCCTGACCCATATAATCATCCAAATTATCTCCATCCACACGTAAATCATCTAATTCCAGTATTGCATTTTTATAAGCACCAGAACAAGGAGGAGAACTAGAAAAAGATCTTTTATTTCTTAAACCAATTTTAGATAGCCAAGAAGATACGCACCCGATACCTCTTTTAAAATATCTTTTTGGGGGATCAGGTAATGATGTATTCATAGAACCATGAATACTAACTTTAGAGCCAATATCGGATGGCTCATTATCACCTGAACGAGTAGGGGTAGGCGGAGAGGAGACGAAAACTGGTTTTCGTCTTCTCTTGACGCCTTTGCTTTCGCTAGGGCTACTATTTCCCTCACCATCTAAAGGGTTCATCTCCCCTTTATCAGAAGGGTTACTCTCAGAGTCTTTCTGATTTTTATCCTCTTCTTTTACACCCAACTTCTTTCCCCCTCCCAATTCATTTCAAAATCCATCCAGATCTGATCTAAAAGAAGGGTAAACAATTTTCTCTCCATTCTTCATCAAAACCGTATGGTTCGTTAGATCCCTTTTAGGATACGCTTTGTCTTTATCCACCTTATCAAACAATAGATTAAGTTTTAACAAATTAAAATTAAATTTAAACATAGCTAACATATAACAACTTAATCTTAAAGATAAAGGAGAAAGTAAATGACGTTTACCACCAGAGCCACCACTAATATTAATACCTGTATTATGTTTAAAGTTATTAATAATATCATACCACGTAAAACCGTTAAATATAAATAATGTCTTCGAAAGATAATCAGCTGTAAGAGGTATATTTCCATTGTCAATTCATACAAACAACTCTTCAATACTTAGAGATACATATGTAAATTTCATGTCAATATGACATCTATTTATACTAACACCTAAACTTTTTTTAAAAACATGAATCACTATTAATTCATCTATCCCCATAATACGTAGACAATTCGTGAAGTGATAAACATCCACATGTAGACCACGCTTTAATAAAGCAGTATAAGCAATACTTTGCTTTGGAGTAAATTCACCAAGGTTACTGAAACAAGTAACAAAAGAACCATCCTGTATAATAAACCGTGTAAATTTATCACTTAAAAGTTCAGAGGAAGAAATAGATCTCCTAAAATGAAATGGAGAACTATTATTTAAAAAGGCAAGAGAAATTTGGTTTTGCATTAAAAAAACCACACCTAAAGAAGAGTGACGACTACAATTTGTAAAAATTTTTTTCATATTATATATTTATTAAGGTAAAAGAGGCATCACCTCTTAAATAAAAGACCTTACAAAGTCTGATCATAAACGAGGCGAGCCAAACAATAATAACAGACTAACCCTCATAATTAATCTATCATAACTATCTATAGAAAATCTAGAATAATTTAGCAATAACGAATAAAATAATTATTGACTAAACCAAGAAACTAATATAGATAGCTACAGAGATAGTAGGTGTCGAACCTACATTAAACAATGTATATAAATACATAATAATCATCCTTGTATCTCTTTTCTTTTTTATCTTTACTAATAATCCTAACATTAGTGTACGTTTCTCAAACCAAAAAATTACCTGTAGATTCAGGTATTGAATATGCTATGAAGGAATTAGATGGAGAGAGTTTCCATAATTATGTTATTACTATGAATAATCTTTTTAAACTATTTAAATACAAAGGTTATTCTTCTTATTATGAAGATTATATTCCTTTCGACGATCCGCTCAATATTCATCAGGGTTATGCTGATTATCTTAAACTACTATTCATTAAAAAGATAGAAGATGATCTTAAAAAGGAGGAAGCCACCAGAGAGTATTCGACGATAAAGGAAGTCCGCATACTAAATAGATTCTTTTACAATGAGTTTTCTAAAAACCCGATGGTGAAACATAACTGGTTTCCGGTTTCCGGTTTCCGGTTTCCGGTTTCCCCATCGGAAAGTCTTCGACCACAAAGCAAGTAAGCATACTAAGCAGCTTCATTTTTTTATAAAAATTGGATTTGTGATCTTTGTGGGATTGCTCCCATTACATTTGTGGGGAAACATAACTGGTTTCCCCATCGGAAAAGACTTCGCAATTGCTACAAAGCGATACTACACCATTCTTTTTTTTTTTTTTTTTTAACGCGGAGCGACTTCTTTTTGTATTTGGCGGGTAGCCTTCGGCTGAACCCCGCCGGCTGGGAAAGACTTCGCCTACAAAGCGATACTACACCATTCTTTTTGACAACACAAGCCGGGTACCTCCCCTCTTCGGCTGAACCGCCCCTGCTGGTAAAGCTTCGCAATTGCTACAAAGCGATACCTCACCATTCTATCTTTTTTTTTTTTATTAACGCGGAGCGACTTCTTTTTATATTATGGCGGGTACCCGTACGGGTGAACCGGGCGACTGTGAAAGCATCGCCTACAAACTATACTACACCATTCATTCATTTGGGAACGCATCGCTTCGCGTCGCTGCATTAGAGTTATACGTGTAGGAGTTTATAACATTCTGTAGGATGAGAAAACATCAACCAACAAGTCTATTCCTCTATCCGTAACGGACATATAAAAAATCTAATATTGCAAGGAAAAAGTCTATAACACTAGCCGAAACGGACAATAAAAAAGATAATATTGCAAGCAAGAAGTCTATTACACAATCCGGAAACCCTTCGCCTGCCTTGCCTTGCCTACAAAAGCAAGTACGAGGCAAGCTCCGTAAATTCCTACGCTATTCCCGTCAAGTCTTCGACAAAGGAAGTACGCATACTAAATAATTTCATTCTTTTACAAACAAAGCCGTGGAGAAACATATAAATATGTTTGCCCATCGTAAAGGGTTCTCCAAGTTGGTCATTTCATTTCATTTCATTTCATTTCATTTCATTTCATTTCATTTCATTTCATTTCATTTCATTTCATTTCATTGTTCGGTTTGTTGCAAACATCTGTTTTCGAGGTCAGCTCCGGAAAGGCTCCGGAAAGGCTTCACCAATTTGGTCATTTCATTGTACCGTTTAAATATCTTATCTCGATCTTAGCACCGGAAATGCTTCTCCAAGATGGTCATTTCATTGTACCGTTTAAACATCTAATCTCGATCTTAGCACCGGAAATGCTTCGTCAAGTTGAACATTTCATTGTACCGTCCAACCATCTTATATCGATCTCCGGAAGGTCTTCGACGACAAAAGAAGTACATAAAATAAACAAGTTCATAAACCATCCAAAGAGATCATATTTATTATATAAATATGATCTCCCTCCATCTCCAGATTAGAACATACAATACAACACGACTCGTTAGGGAAAACGCTTCGCGTTTATCTAGTTCTCCGTGTATCAGGTTATTTGAATCACATTCTTCCAGGTGAGAACCATCTCACCCTACAGAAGTGCTACA
>CAIGRR010253424.1:0-18641 GCA_903798365.1 Fraxinus sp. 1973-6204 | reverse complement strand
TTTTTTTTTTTTTTTTGTCATTACACACGTAGCGCGTTATTAGGCCCAGAGGAGGAATCAATGAGAGGTTCCACTGGTTGCCTGTTACTGTCCACAAAAGGCTGGAGCAGATTGTAAAGTGGATTCGTGGATTTTCACGAATCCAAGGGAAAAAAGTGGTGCCCCTTCGAGATGGAGAGAAAGGTAGTATAGGATAATCTACATTTCATTTTGATTATTAGAACAGTTCTCATAGTGTAAAATGGCCCTGGAATCTTCTCTAGATGAAAATTTATCTTTTCTTTTGGCGGTGGCTTAAATGGTATGCGTTCAGATATTTTAGAAGCAGATGCAAGGCATATTGCAAAAGTTGCTCGAGAAACATTTGAGAGGTATGCATTGTTACTTTTCTTATTGACTTCCATTCCAAAATTTCATTTTGATTTTCTCTGTTTGATTATTGATTTGTTTTCTTGAATGCGGTGTCCATTCTATGTGTCCAGGTGCAATCCGAATACATTTGCACTTAAACATAGGGAAAGTTGCACATTGCGGATAAATGAACAGAAGTGATAATGCCTTTCTTTTTGCGTAATATTCTATTCTCCAAGGAACTTATTAAAACATGAAGCTACACGACAAGCATTCTTTTGTTCGACCTTTGGTAATGGGTTATTTGTCTTCGTGCATATCATAGAGATGATTTTTCATTTTTTTGAATGATAAGAAAGTGCAACATCGTATGTTTGTGATGTGATGGTTTCTTTGTAATATGATGCTTGTACTATACCTAGAGCTTTGGATGTAAACAAGATCTTTATATTCACATGGAATCTAAAATTTTGTTGCACTCCAGCTTCTCCATTCCTTCTTCAGTGGTGATCTGTTTTATAAATAAACTTGATTTACATCAATCGGATACCTGGGATGATACTTCTTAAACTTGACTGTGCATATTATGATCCACGTACAGATATTTGCATGTGTGTATCTGTTGGTTCTAAGCTTTTACTTTTGTTACTTTTTAGGGATGGCCCCATATTGGTGGTAGCATCTGGCCGTGACAGCATTCCTGTTTCAAGTTCTATTAAACAGTTAGCCCCAGAAAATGTCTTTGTTGTTCAGGTTAGATGAGACTGCTAATATGGAACAATTGCCATTCACTCACTGCTGGAATACGGATCTGACATGGAATTGTTGCATAATGCTTTGCAATCCTAAGTTAAGAGAGATAAAATTAATAAAAGTTCTTGCCACATACTTGACTTAGTACTAAATTCTGCGAACAAGGATAAACATAAGTGAACAGCATAAATGGTTTATCAATTATCAGTGTGAATAGAATGTATTGTGTTCTCTGCTTTCGATTTTCTTTTGCATATAAAGGGTACTATATAACTCAATTTTTTTTCTGATTTTCCAATGTTTAATAACTAAACATCTTATTCCACAGTACTCTTCAATTTTTCTTTCCAAAATCAGTGTATCATTTAGATTTTATATGTTTTAAACTGTCTGTCTCTTTTACATTTCTATATTCTCATTCACAAAAGCATCTTCAGATGCGGAGAAATGGATACAAAGTTAATGTCAGAAACATCTTTTGCACTTGTTTTTAGCTGCATAATTTAATTTTGATATTGTTCCAAACATTGTGCAATTTGAAAGATAAGTTTGCATTTGAGGTGTTAAGTATAGTCATAACTCACAAGTCAATGAACCAGGCCTTTGAGTTTACACATTGGACTCTGATATCTTGTACAATATGCTTTCAGATACAGCATCCTCGGTCACGTCTACACAGATTTGATCTAGTGATCACACCTCGTCATGATTATTACCCATTGACGCCTGAGGCACAGAGACAGGTCCCTTGGTTTCTCAGAAGATGGGTAACACCTCGCAAGCCTCCTGACAAGCACGTGGTATGATCTTCCTTGATTTGATTAAAATATTCTCTAATGGAGAAATTTTGGTGGTTATGTGCTTTCTTTGATTTTAACGTGGATAAACTTTTTCAATCTAAACACCTTTACTTAAGGTCCTTACCGTGGGAGCCATTCACCAGGCTGATTCTGTTGCGTTGAGAAGTGCAGCTTCTTCTTGGCATGATGAGTTGGCGCTGTTACCAAAACCGTTGCTGGTGGTCAGTGTTGGAGGGCCTACAAGTAAGTTATGCTCTTAATCTTGCGAAGATCTGTTTTCCCTCCCCATGTTAAAGCTGTTGACTTATAAAAAATAAAATTATGCTATTGCCCACCAATGGATTTTGACGAGTAGAGGTCTCTCCACTCTTGTAGAGCTCCATGTGATGTTTTTATTAATGATTTTCTTTTTTTAAAAGTTGGAATTTTCCCCACTTTAATCACAATTCATTGTTTTTTGGCCCACTATTGCCCAATTTCCAAATTACCTGGGCATAAGGTCCAATACCGAGTTGGGTCTTCACTTAGCCACGTTATTCTTTGGTGGTTTACGCCCCTAGTCTCAAGTTTTCATATCGAACTAACCCATTGGTGCAAATAGTTTATTGGAGAGAATTGAGTGATTTAGGCCCTAGAGCTAGTTTTTGACTAAAACTGGGAGTTAGATGGAATCCAGTCTTCTCTGCACTAGAATAGAGAAAGAGATGAGAAAGATATGGGCCATATGGCTGAAATGTTCGTGTTTTACCATGAAAACCGACCATTAACTAGGAGTACCTATTTTTAAATAGCAACCTGACGCAAAAATAAATAATGAAAGCAAGCCCACAACTTTGAATTAGGGATTTTGTAGCAGATAATCAATATATGTAGTACGGCTGATAAGATGTTTCTGTTAAGTGTAAAATTATCATGGGTAAAGTTTTCATTTAATCTCATGCTGTCACACATCAATGGAATGGTTGAGATTTTAATACTTAGTGTTATTGCTTTTCTCACTCTGTTAGAACGACAGACACTGGCTCACCCACCGTAAATTCAGTATTGTGACACTATATGTAAACCAATGCTTTTCTATGCGACAATTACGATTTTCTTTTTATCAATTAAAACTGATGAGTGATAACATAATGACTTTTCTTGGTCGGGTCACGTTGGTTCATTTATGCTCAGTGCTCTCCTCAGTCACCTTATNATTACGATTTTCTTTTTATCAATTAAAACTGATGAGTGATAACATAATGACTTTTCTTGGTCGGGTCACGTTGGTTCATTTATGTTCAGTGCTCTCCTCAGTCACCTTATGTATTAGTCACACAAAAATCAATGCAGTCAACTTTGCTCACATCCTTTCTCATAGGTCGTTGCAAATATGGTGCGGAGCTTTCGAAGCAACTAGCAGCCTCCTTGCTGAATGTTCTTCCAACTTGTGGGAGCCTCAGACTATCATTTTCTCGTCGAACACCCAAAACTGTATGTATTGCTTCTCACAGTCCCATTTGGCAATTTATATAACTGTAAATGCTCATTTGCGCTGTAACAAGCAGGTTTCTGATATCCTTGTGAGTGAACTTGGCAAGCATCCTAAAGTCTACATCTGGAATGGTGAAGGTACTCATTTCTCTTTCTAATTGTTTTTATATTATTTCTTAAGACGTAATGTTCAGGCCTGCTGGGTTGCCACTAATGTTTCATAAACTTGTGCGCCCAAGTTCAGCCAAAAGGGACTTGTGACACATGGTAGGATACTTAGCACTTAGCAGTCGATCAAAACTTTAATCTCTCCAAACGTTGAAAAAACTCGTTTTGAAAATTTCTGATTTTACACATCCTAACAATGTTGCATCAGTTCATCACTTTGTTCCCGATTCTATGAATCATATGATATGAATCTTTGCGACTCTTTTCAGATCCAAATCCACACATGGGACATCTAGCTTGGGGTGATGCTTTTGTCATCACAGCTGATTCAGTAAGTATGTTGAGTGAGGCTTGCAGCACAGGGTATGTAACAATTATGTCTATGATTGCAAAAACTATCAATTTTTAAAGTTAAAATTTACAGTTAAATATTCTGTTTCCGTCTTAAGTTTTTGAATTGCAGGAAGCCCGTTTATGTATTTGGGGCCGAGCTGTGTACATGGAAGTTTGCAGATTTCCTCAAATCCCTGCATTATAGAGGAGCAGTTCGACCATTCACTGGTGAAGAAAATGTGAGTTGATTTTGCCTTGTTTTGCTATTATTCGTGGACGTCAATTTAGGAAGACAGTTTTTTTTTTCTCGCTCAAAGATTACGAGCTTTCTATGCATTCGAGATAATGAAACCAAGAGAAGCCTAATCTGAACTCAAAACAGTTCCACTCGGCACTCTCCACTTAATAATTTTAGTTTCTTGTTTCTGCTCAGGATTGAGGTTCAGTCATCTTGTTCTTATTCAAAGAATACTTGTGACCTTACTTAAGACCACGCCTTTTACTTGCAAATATTGTGTCTTCAAGTGAAGACGTGACTTATCGTCTTCATTTATCATAGATGACCAGTAAGCGATATCTTATGACTGAAAATTTGACAAAAAGTCAAATTCTACTAGATTAACAAATATACATATCATGATAGTAGCACATAATGCAAATTTCACATTATCCTAATTTAAACTTGATATCCAGATTGCTGAAAGTTGGAATTATTCTCAACTAAATGATACTAAGGAAGCAGCCGATGAAGTTATGAAGGCGCTTGCAGAACATGGGTGGAGATTGCAATGATAATGAGCTTTCACTTGACAAACGTTTGGTATGCAGGACACCACACGATAGGTCGATACAAAGATAAATATTTCACTTGTATCTTCTTTAGTCCGGTCGAGGATACCAACTATGGCCTTAGTGGAGCCACATGGAATTTTGTTTCTTGAAATACATATGGTGTACCTTAGGCTAACAATAAAATAATCTTGATTTTGAAATCAAGATGATTTGGCCATTTGACGATTGATTGTGAAATAATACTTGGTTATTAATTATTGCTTGGATGATTAAATGTTGAATTGTGCCGGGAAGATGAACAAATGAAATATTTGCAGCTAGGCAATTCCTTAAATAAATAAAAACAAATGGTCAACAAGATTGAACAGAGCCAACGTGGGAATGAAGCCCCAAAGTTTAATGTACAAGATGCATACTGTAAATAAAATATATATGGATACACCAAATGTGTTAGTTCTTGGTGGATTAGAAGGTATATATTGACTAATCATCCAAATTATTTTATTTCTTGATATTCTTAATCCACCATTACTTTAATTTAAGTCAATATATACTATACCTGCCCCAATTTCTATGGTATATTCTGTCCTGGAGATTCAAATAATAAGTTAGGCAACAACTCTTGCTCCATTATCTCTAAAACCAAATCTTCTCACTAATCACTATATAAAGATCCATCTCTATTGGCATTCTCATTAAAAGCTCTGAGCTATACTAGCTGCAATTAAAGAAAAAAGAAACAACTCTCTCTCTCACACAAAAAGGCATGGCGAAAAATGAGTCGACTACTATTGATGTTGTGGAGACTACTAAAGAAAGGAAAGGAAAAGCACCCCTTTTGGGAGTGGGGCATGCAAGAGGAGGATATAAGAGAGGCATTAGCATATTCGACTTGATCCTTCGAATAAGTGCCTTTGCATCGGCTTTAGGAGCAACGGTTGCAATGGGAACGACTGAACAAACCCTTCCCTTCTTCACTCAATTCTTCCAGTTCCAAGCAAGCTACGATGATCTCCCAACTTTCTCGTAAGTGCCATTAGGCTAGAATTTTGTTATGGCGTTGAAACACCTCATTTAAAAACCTATTTTGTCAAAGAGCCATAAACTTATTTTCTTAAACTCGGACATCTGATACTAAGTTGAACTATTTCGTCTAAAAGTTTAAGCTGTTAACAAGTAAACTCACTTATTTATCCGATTTATGTCACATGCAACTATTGCACATACTTTGAAGGTTCTTTGTGATCGCCATGGCAATCGTCACAAGCTACCTTATTCTCTCCATTCCCTTCTCCATCGTGTGCATTGTACGCCCTCTTGCAACAGGCGCAAGGCTCCTACTAATTATCTTTGATACTGTAAGCTTCTTCTAACATATAATAACAATTACAAAAATTAATCACGTTGAGTTATCATTAAAATCTTTTGGTTGTTTATTTGTTGTAGGTGATTGTTACTTTGACTACTTCTGCAGCAAGTTCATCCGTAGCCATTGTATATTTGGCTCACAATGGGAATTCAAGTGCGAACTGGCTTGCAATATGTCAACAATTCGGTGATTTCTGCCAAAAGGTTAGCGGTGCAGTGGTGGCATCCTTCATCACAATGGTTCTCCTCATCTTTATGGTGGTGCTGTCAGCCATTGCTCTCAGAAAACACTAATTTACAAGATTGTTGTTGTGTTGATATATATTTTCACCTTCTCTTTTTCTGTTATTTTCTGGTTCATAATTTCCTTGGTTGTTTCATGTTTTGTGGATTGGATTCTTTATGTAAAATTAACAAATGTATATCACATTTGTACGTTGCTAAATTTCATATAGATTCAATATGCTACAAAGCCATACATACATAAAAGTTGAGGATGTAGGTGTCAAGATTTAAATTTTAGGAACCTATATGCACAAAGTTCATAGGTCAAGAGCCATAGCTGCATTTTCATTTTTCCCCCTAATCATCACCAAATTTTGTTTTTATTATATTTATTGGCGAAAATCACAAGGTCAATTTCGTCAATCATACAAATTCTGTGTCCACAGCCGCAAAGCAATCGAAACAATAATCTGCCCCATCGTCTCTCTCTATAGACTACTGCTTAGCTTTATGTATATATACACACACTGTGTCATCAGTGTCCTGATGTAGAAGAATATGCTCCCCTGAGATCCACATTAAATTTTTTATTCTCACTCTTCTACTCATTTTCAACCACACATTTTTCAATAAAATAATATTTTTCATCACATCAATAACTTTTCAGTTTCAGTATCTGACATGTGTTGAACACGAACACCCTATTTGAAGTGTCTATGCGACAAATGATACAAGTGATTGCTTAGACTGCGTCCACAACATAGGGTGCAGAAATGACTTCAAGTTCAATACTTCTACGTTGGACTCAAATGTAGAAGAGCCATGATTGACTTTGCTTGTTATGAATCAATTACAAAGAAGTAAACAGATAAAGCATACTAGGTATTAGAGGGTTTATCATCCACTAGCGCACTATAGCCTTCATATTGTTCAGGGAGAAAAAGGGTAGCTAGACTTCATGAGGTTGACACACTAACAACCATCTCTATTTAGTTGGAATTACTGACAAAGAAAGTTGATAGTATTACTAGAAATCCATCATTCAATGCAATTCAAGTGTTAGAATCACTATGGAGGAAATCATGCAAGTGTAGACTAAGTTTGGGAAACCTATTTGTGCCACCAATAGAGGAAGATATGTTTCAGAAATAGAAAAAAAAATCCATTCTCCAACACCAACAATCCAGGTTGGAGGAACCATTCAAATTTCTCTTGGAGTAATGCACAGAATTCTCATAATCCACCATCTCCAGAACCACCGAAATTTTAGAATCAAGAACAGAGATCTATAGTGGAAGAATAGTCGATCAAATTATTAGGCAACAACATCTCAGTTGATATAGAGAACTAATCAATTCATGCAGAAGACTTTAAAAAAAAAAAAAAAAAAAAAACTTATAAAGGAGCGTCCATCAAGAACTTGGAAAACTAGATTGGTCAGTTGGCTAAAGTAATCTCATAAAGGCGACAAGGAATCTACCCAGTAACACCAAAATAAATCCGAGGGAGCAGGTGCTGGCTATTAATATCTTCTAGAATGATAATAGATATAACCCACAGCTAAAAGCAATCATTTTTGGTTAGAATATACGTTCCTCCAATTTCATTTCCTCAAGAGGCTTTCGAAGATATGTAGAAAATAGGAAAGAATTCACGTCATGCCATTAATACCACAAATTGGTACAACTGTTGGTGGCCATATGAAAAGGCTGATGACAGAAGTTGAACATAAACATTCCTTTCATTGATACCATATTGCAAATTCCGAGCTATGCCAAGTTCTTGAATGAGATTCTCTCAGAGAAAAGAAGACTTGGAGAATAGAGATTGTGGCCTTAAATGAGAAGTGCAACGTTGTTTGCTTAAAAATTGGCCTCCAAAATTATAACACTCAGGGAGTCTCAAAATATCTTGCTCTATTGAATGGCAATGAAAATTTTTTAATACAATACAAACTCGAATTTTCTCCCACCCTCACATCAAAGATAAAATATTAGTCTTAACTCCTATATGTTTATATTGGTCATGAATTGTTCTTTCTCTTTTAAGGCATCATGAGAATGTTATGCAAAACAAGCAAATAATAGAAAGGAAGATAAAAGATCAAGTGCTAACATAGAAGCATCATCTATGACATGACGAGTATTGCACATTTCTTTAAGCTTATTTTATGATCACGCTGAGGATAATGTGTATTCCAAATTTGAAGATGTAACTTCGTTAGGGTGATTTTTTTAAACCGCGAGTTATTTGTTAAATTCAAAACAATTGAAAAATTAGAAAAAATTCTTTTGTGTGCTTATATGAGTTGGATAGCCTTGTCGACTAAAGATGAAATTATTTGAATTTTGTTTATGATTCATGAATTGTGATTAAATGATGAAACTTTTGATAATTTGGTGCTTATCCATGGAGATTGTAGTTTTTTTTAGCACAATAATCATGACAATCAACATGTATTTTTGAATTGATTACATTGATAAAATATGTTGAATGAACTTAGTTTGTCAAAACTAAGATAGAAAGTGAAAGCACAACCACTTAGTCAATTGAAAGAATAATTGGGGATGGTTGATATGCTATTGGGAGCTATTTAGATAGGTGTTTATTCCATGCTTGTTGAAAATTTATGTGGACTGTTTTTGGTCAACAAGTGAAACCAAGGTGTTAACCATGAACTAGGAGTCTAATCTTAACTACTCATCTCAATAAAAGGCATATCACTAGTATAGGAAAAAAGAGGTAAAATTATAGGAAGAAGCAGCCTGCATTGATAATTATAACAAACAAAATATCGATGTTGAGTAGTGCTAACTACCCTACAGTGCGACTTGTCCATGATTTAAAAATTCAATTGTGATTGTTGTATGTCATACATCTTAGTAATTTAAATTGTAAACGACTTTTTAGAAGTTATATATCATATAGAATTGAAATCATATTGATTGGAGTCTCGTAGAATTTATTATAGTGTTTTTTTGTAAATTGGTCGGGCGCCAAAATTGAGACTACAGTCCAACATCTTTGAAAAATGCTTTCATGCCACAAACATCATCATCGGGACCCCAACTTTTGATATGTTGTACTTATATGGTTTTATACTTTCTGTTAAATTTTCGTGCCACAAGTCATCAAGGTTGCTTGAGATGAATCACGAGGTTATTAATGTTGTTGGCACTTCAACAACTCAAAGAAGAAGACAAGGTCGAAGGGAAGTAGGAAACAATAAGTATACTATGAAATTGGAGGAGTTGAAGAATTTCAAGAATGTAGGAGACCCTTTCATTGAATAATTTTTCCAAAATTTTCAATTTACAAAATGACTAGTTTATTACTCATTGTTATTGTATAAATAAATTTAATATCTTTGTGGAAATAACAACATATGAAATATCATTGTTAAAAAAATAGGTGCAAAATGATAATGTTAAAAAAAAAATGTTGTTGAAGAATAATGGTAACATGTAAATGCGCATTGATAAAACAAGTAAGAAAATGTGCATTGCATGTTGAAAAAACATTAACATTTGCACGTTGCTAAAACAAGTAACGGCAGCAAGAAATACACGTTGCTAAAAATATTAATAGCAACATGTATTGCACATTGTTAATTAAAACAATTAATGACAACTAGCAATGAATGTAGCGAAAATGTAACGACAACGTGCAATTGAGGTTTTTTGTGACATCTATTTTGTTGTTGTTGTTGTATTGTCTACTCTGTGACAAAAATAAAGGCCTCAATGTACAGATGCACGTTGGAAAATCGTGTATTGCTCGTTCCCGTTACTTATTTTAGCAACGTGCAAATGTAAATGTTTTTCAACATTCAATGCACATTTTCCTTACTTGTAACCATTATTCTTCAACAACATTTTTTTTAACATTATCATTTTTATTTTCAGTTGCCCAAACACCATTACTCACTGGATACACAATTCTAATCCCACTTCTCTTTAAATTTTCACCACATTGCCATTTCCTTTTGCCTGCTACAATACACCCAATCAATCTGTATTATGATGCCAATCCATTATGTTCAACGTCCTTTCTTATTTCCAGACTTCATTAACTCCAACTATCCATGTCTTTTTTTTTTACCCCTAGGAACAAAATATGTAGAATATTTAATAAAACTTTACGAAATAATCAGTTAAGCCACTGACCCACCATTTTCATGTCCGGTTCTAGACTTCTAGTCAGATTTTAAATGATTTTCAAAGAGTCTTGACTGGTTCAATAGTAAGCAGATCCAATAATACCAATGGCTAGGTCCATAGGTTGCGCCGTTGCGTCTCGGGTTTCCAATCCACCAATATGGCCGGGGCCGAGTCGGGTTCAATAACCATGATTGAACACGTGAAATATTGGTTAAATCAACAAATTTTTCGTTAAATATATAAATATTTAAAGTGTTTTTTTTAACTTTATGAATAATATGCACAATTTTTTTTTAAATCTTTATCATTTTAAATAAAATAAAAGTTTGTAAATAGTTTGTTGTTATTTTAGTGATAAAATGAATTTATTTTTATTCATAGCTTCAATTTTTTCTTTTGGTATTAGACATTTTTAATATTGTTTTGGGTGATTATATTGCCGCCACAATATTTATTTGAAACACCATATTTTAATTGCAATTTAGCTCATCAATCTTTGCTCATTATTAATAATGCTTTGAAATGAGGGGAAAATATTTTTTTTGTACTTTTATCTATTTATTTATTTTTAAAAATTATGATGTAAATATAAGTTGTTTTACACCATTTCGACATACTTCCGGATGTAAAACTATTATCAAATACAAATATGTTAACTAATGAAAAGTTTAAGGATGAGAGTGACATGAAAAATCGTTAGGAATACAAGTGCTATGATAAACAAAAATTAAGTATCTTAAATATTATTAAAATGTGGTGTAAGAAATAAAAATTATGATATGAATATAATTACCCTATTGTTTTTATGTTATTGACATATTTCATTATTATTAAGTGGTTAATCAAGAAATCAGCATTTATAAGTAGCAAATTTAGAAAACAAGAAAAATGATTAGTTAGTAAACTAATCAGGTGACATAATTGAAATATCTTAAACAGTATAACTAACCACTTAAAAACTAAATGGTTACAACTATTTACAAGGTTAACATTTGAATGTATAACTCTAGGTGATTTTCAATTTTTTTCAATCTATTTGAAAAAATATTCGTCAAAATTTCAACGAGCGAGTGTATCAATTATTATCCAATTAATCGATGACATGACAAATACAGAACTTTTATATGAAAAAATGATTAATGTATTGTGCCTCATCCTGTTACACAATTTTAAAATTAATAAATGAGAGTGACACAGTGGGGAAAAAAAAAAAAGTACACTTAACAATCCTAACTTGTTAAGCCATGTTTGGTTCAACTTAAAATCTCATTAAAATTTAAGTCAAAGTGAAAGAATTAGTTATAAATACACATTTTATGGGATTTATAACTTTTCAATATCACACTTTATCAATTTTTATGAGAATTTACTGAAAATCTAATTTTTAATGTGTATTTATAACTTTTCAATCTCACACTTTATCAATTTTTATCAGAATTTACTGGAAATCTAATTTTTATCTAAATCAAACAAGGTTTTAAATTCGCTTACAATCGTTAAAACAACTTTTCAACATTTACAATTGAACTTTTCATTTTCATTGTAAAGTTTCAATAAATGACCCTGTTTGATAACAATTAAAATTCAATTAAAATTGAAAATATGGTCGTTATTGGGTCCCACCCTTCTAATAAAAGTCAACAATTCCGATTTTAATCTCTATCAAATAGGCTCTAAATTGTATTAGAAAATTGTTTAAATCAAATAAAACAAACAAAAAAGGTTTTCCAGCTACAATAACAATAAATTAACGAAATTCAACGGTAAAATTTCGCAATGGACTTGTAATGCACGCTCCCTAAATCTGAACCGTTTGTTTATTGCGAATTCAACGGTGTCATATGACATTGACGAAAATATGACCGTTTTGCAGTACCCTATTAATAGCCCTGGTTCTTCGAAGTAATCTTGTGCGCTTCTATCGGCATTGTGGGCGTTCAGTCTGAGGTTTTTTCTTCCAAGATGAACTAGAGAAGGAGTTTTTCTGGGTTGCTCTTCCAGTGCGATAATTTCTTTATTCATGCGTAGAATGAATCTTGAAGGATAGTTTCAGGTTTCGTTCTTTGGTCCAACTGATAATCAATTTGGGTACTGGATTTGTTTTTGTTAATTCTATTGGGGTTTTCATTTTATGGGTGGTTATTTCAGAAACTCTGTTCTCTGAGTGATAATTTTCTCTCTTGTTTCTATACATAATTATTTGTCTTACAATAATGTTCTTTGCTGGTTCATTGGATGAATCTTTAGGGAATTTTTCTGGGTCGAAATGATGATCAAATTTGTGAATTATCATTCCTTTTCTTTTTTGTAAGGCACTGAGAATGGTTATTGTTATTGACATGAATTGATCGTTCCCCTTCTTAGAAGTCACAGAATTATGAAATCCCAAAGCAGTGATTGATCATTAATAATTCTGTTTGGTGTTTCCTTTTCATTTGGATGGATTTTGATGGATTTTCCTGTGAAGTGATAATCTATCTTGGGGTTTTCTGTATCTATATTTGTTCTGTGAATTCTATGTGGCATAAATCTTCAATTGAATTTGTGTTTGGTTTGAATATTGATATGTTGCGGGTTTTTATCATTTTATTTACAATTATGTTTCTCGGTGTGTTTTTGTCCCATGTCTTCATAATTACATTCATTTTGGTTCATTTGGATGAAAATTGAAGGATCTTTCTGTGGGTTTTGTTGTTTGTATATGATGATCGCTCTTGGGTTTCACTGGATTTTTTTATGTGAGTCCTCTGTGGATTTCACCTCTAATATAATATGTGCATTTTGTTTCTGTTTGAGGTTCCATTTTCTTTTGAAGTATGGTTATTTTAGAATTATGTTCTCAGATTGACAATTTTCCCTTTGTTTCTATAATTCCATTGTCTTTATGGTGCATTTGGATGAGTTTGGAGGATTTCTTTTTCTTGATTTTGTTCTTTGGAGCAATGATCAATATTGGGTTTCACTGGATTCGTTTTTGTGAATTTTCTATGGGTTGATTGTTCTTTTTTTGTTATGTTTTTGATTATTTTTCCATTTCATCTATGGTTATTTCTGTGAATCCTATGGGTTTTTGCTGTTTAATATATTCCGTTGCAATGGTTTAGTTTCATTAAAACTCTAATTCTGCTTTGAAGTCTTGTATTCCTTTCTGTTTTTTAGTGAGGATTTATAGCCAAAATCATTTATCTCGAATGATACTTTCGACCTAATAACATACTCAACATTGCCTCCTATTCTTAATCCTAATTCTTATACTCAGCATACTTTTGACCAAATAACACACAATGAACCGATGTGGGTTTATGGACAATGGTGAGCAGCTCTTTTATAGGATTCAACTCAGGCAAAAAGAAGGCCTCTGATTCGGCTCACTTCTTTCCAATTAGTATTCTGTCGGTAGTTCCAGCATTATGGGGGATGACTATGGAACATTTAGCGTACAAGTGATTATTGACTGCCTTTAACCCTTCTCTGCATGCTCCAATTTCATTTTTTAATGCATCATGCTCCAATCAATCTGACCTTATTATCTCAGGATTAGTTTGGGTCAAAAGATTATATAATTAATCAAAAGCCTCTGATTGGGCTCATTTTCTTCCAATAAATGTTGTGTCAAAAGCCAGAACATGGATTGGGAAGTAGCAGCTGGAAGTTCAATGCCTATATGCTGTTTCTCCGGAATGCCGTATGGAAACTATTTGGTATGAAAATTAGCAGTTTGCGTTTAGACTTTGTGCCTCCACTGATAATTTTTTTAGTACATTATATATTATTAACAAAGACATTTTGTGAGTTAAATGTATTTGTTAGAGCTTCACACAAGAAATATAATTTTGAAAAATCATCTATCGATGACATTGAGGAGCTCAACCAAAAAGCAAGGATTCTTTATATGAAGATATGTGTCTAATCTTGAAATGAATCTAGATACTCTGCATTTTACTTCTCTTTTCACTAAAATTACAATGAACACAATCTGGGATTGTTCTTTTTTGTTATGTTTGCGATTATTTTTCCATTTCATGTATGGATATTTCAGAAATTGTGTTAGTTCTCTCTGTATCTATAATTTCATCTTTACTTACGTTCTTTGCATTGGAATGAATAGAGAAGGATCTTTTCTGGGTTTCATTTTTGGTCTAGATCATGAACTTGGGTTTCATTGGAGTTGTTTCTGTGAATCCTATGGGTTTTTGCTATTTAATATATTCTGTTGCAATGGATTAGTTTCATTAAAACTCTAATTCTGTTTTGAAGTCTTGTATTCCTTTCCGTTTTTTAGTGAGGATTATAAGCCAGAATCATTTATCTCGAATGATACTTTCGACCTAATAACATACTCAACATTGCTTCCTATTCTTAATCCTAATTGTTATACTCAGCATACATTCGACTGAGCATACACAAGGAAGCGATGTGGATTTATGGACAATGGTGAGCAGCTCTTTTATAGGATTCAACTCAGGCAAAAAGAAAGGCCTCTGATTCGGCTCACTTCCTTCCAATTAGTATTCTGTCGGTAGTGCCAGCATTATGTGGGATGGTGGGGGTAGTTACTGTACTTACAGATATATTATGGAACATTTAGCTTACAAGTGATTATTGACTGCCTTTAACCCTTCTCTGCACGCTCCAATTTCATTTTTTAAGGCATCATGCTCCAATCAATCTGAACTTATTATCTCAGGATTAGTTTTGACTTGGGTCAAAAGATTATATAATATAATTAAACAAAAGCCTCTGATTGAGCTCATTTCCTTCCAATAAGTGTTGTATCAAAAGCCAGAACATGGATTGGGAAGTAGCAGCTGGAAGTTCAATGCTATTTGCTGTTTCTCCAGAAGACAATATGGAAACTATTCGGTATGAAAATTAGTAGTTTGCGTTTAGACTTTGTGCTTCCACTGATAATTTTTTTAGTACATTATATATTAACAAAGACATTTTGTGATTTATAATTGTATTTGTTAGAGCACACAAGAAATATAATTTTGAAAAATCATCTATCGATTTCATGACATTGAGGAGCTCAACCAAAATCAAGGATTCTTTATATGCAGATATGGACATTTTGCTTCTCTTTTCACTAAAATTACAATGAACACAATCTGGTGCTATTTATTGTTATTTTTGCTCATAATCATCACAAGACGTTGTTAATTAATTTTGTCTAAAAATCAAATATTTGAGACACTTATTTCCATTTTGTAATAAACCCCTGGTTGATACTTTATATGTGCGCTAGCCTTCTCCAAACAATATGTTTGTTTATGCAAACTACATCAAAATTAAGTTTGTGTGCAGGTGGTGTTTGAAATCTTTTCACATACAATGTTCCTTCTCCAAACAATATGTTTATTTACGCAGATTACATCAAAATTAAGTCATGGAAGCGTTTGTGTGCAGGTGGTGTTTGAAACCTTTTGGATATGATCATTTCATGCTTAAAAAAAAATTTGATGTACTTTATATTCACGAACTCAATTCGAGTTCTACAAAAAGCAGCAGGTGCAAACAACATCGTCCAACTTGAAGCGACTTCTCTTTGCACCCATCAAGTCTCTCTCAGGTAAGACCTTATAATTTATTTTTCTCTCTACTCATAATAATGTACTTGTAATTTCATTTCCTAGTCCAAACCAATACATGTGAATCAAATAAATTATTAAGTGTTGGGCAATTACTACTTCTTGAAGGGAATAATAATTCAATCCAAGCTAATAACTAAATACCAAAGGGAAAGCAACACAAGAGAAAATGACACCGAATTTTAACGGAAAAAACCCTCCAGTGGGGAAAAAACCAAAACCACAGGACAATTCTGGCAAAATCCACTATAATAAACAGAGGTTACAATGTTGAAGTTTATGCCAAAAACTTGAGTTCTCAACAAATTGGAAATATAATAATAATCAATCTGTAAGGCAACAAATCTCACCACAAACTACCAATTTTTTAAAACATATGAAATACCTATTTTGAACACCATGTACTATCTCGAGTACCCAAAATATATATGACTTGGAGAAATCTTCAATTTGTACCATGAAGATATTTACATGTGTGAAATCTACAGCCAAAGATTGAAAGAAAAAACATTTTTTCCTTTATTTCTGTGGCCTATGTTGTTTTCTTTTATTTCATAGCCGCAATTTTCACATCCAACAGCATCGGTCATTTTTCACTCACATAGCAGCCCTCAGTTGTTTTCTCTCTAAATATGCAGCAGCAAATTCTAACTAATTGTCATGTGGTCTACAAGACATATAATGGATCCGGCATAAACTTAAATCTTTTATTTGGTCACAACCTTTGTTATCATATGAGCTGGATTCTTCTCGAAATGAGTCTTCTCTAACAATATCAATTGTTCCATCACTACTTGTCGTAGCCAATGATATCTCATATCAATGTGCTTTGTCCGAGAATGAGAAGTAGCATTCTTGATCAACTCTATGTTGCTATACCCATCTTGCTTCAAACCCAAATCTTGGAGAAACCGTTTCATCCAAAGCATTTCTTTCGCTGTTTCAGTTGCTGCAATGTAGCCTCAGTTCTTCTACTAGAGGACTTTTGAAAGAAAGTTACTATGTTGAACAATAATCACATAAAATATTAGACTTCTACATTCCTTTCTCGTTCATGTGACTCAGCCGCTTGTGCCACAAGTATGATGAAGAATCACTTTCAGTTGCATTCACTACACCTTTACTGTCTTGTAAAGTGTGCAACAAACCTTTCCTCTAGAGCGTTTGTAGATAGTAATTCAAACGCATGTTTGGAACATGTCGCACATTCTTCCATGTCAAGTTGCATCCACTGTCCAATGACAAATGTCACCAATTCCCACAATGCTGGAAAAACTACCAAACCCATCTTCACCCTGCCAAAGTTACCCGATTTATATGAAGTGAATAGCTCCAAGACAACTCCTGTCTTGGGAGTAACAGGGTAAGAAGTCGCCAAGTCAATAATTGGCCCATTAAACAAATTTGCAACAAACAACGCTACTCATCTCCAGCAGGAAAAACTGCTACTACGACGTCCTCATCTGAAGCACTAGTACTATATTCTGCTCAGTTTTCTTCTGATTTTTCTCTCCTCTTTCAATTTGTTTTTCCAAGCTCTCTATGCTTCTTTATATGACCCTCTTTATCAAAGTAAAAACATTTGACCTTTCCTCTTGCCTGTGACTGACCTCTGAAGTTACCACGTCTTTTAGGACCTTTACTCTATAATATGAGTATTCCTACCTTAGTAGAGTAAGTTTGGGCACACCATTCGGAGCACAGTTGGAGCAGAGTTGCTAAGTGATACCATCAAAGTCTCCCAACTATCAGGCAATGAACTCAGAAGTAATAATGCTTGCATCATCATCTGCTACACTTTTCATTGTGGTCAACTGATCACAAGAGAAAACAACATCGAATTTTAACGTGGAAAAATCCCTCGAGTGTAGAGAGAAAAAAACCACAGGACAACTCCGGCAAAATCCACTTAAGTTCGAGTTTGCCCAAAACTTGAATATAATAATAATAATAATAATCAATCTCTAAGACAACAAATCTCACCACAAACCACCAATTTGTTAAAACCTATGAAATCCCCATTTTGAATACTGCACCTATTTCGAGTACCCAAAATATACGACTTAGAGAAATGTATGTGTGAAATCCACAGCCAAAGATTGAAAGAAAAAAACATTTTTTCCTAATGTGCAGCAACAGATTCTAACTAATGCACTGTGCCTACAAGACATAAAATGGATTGGGCTTTTTAATTCCTCATGTAGTTGTATTTGGCTAAGATTCCTAAAATCTAAATGATCCTCATAGGTTGGAGAACAAGAAATCCTACTACATCTTTCCCAGTGCATTCAACCTCCGGTTAGTTTCTTCACTTGTTGACTGAAGTGTCATTCAGAGAAATAACTTAGGACTATTAAAAGAAGGGAAATCTCCAAAAGAAAGCCCATTTTTATTCCTAGTTGAAAAATTTGGTCCTCAAGGCTACTAGTATGATATATGAAATCTGATGTAGTCCTGATTTTTGTGTATCTTAATCAACCTTTCTTCTAGTCTTGACAAAAAGGCCTTCATTCTTAATTTGGAAAAGGTCCAGAGTCTGAATTGGGCTAGTAGGAAAATGTAACGAATGCAACATGTCCTTTATTTTCCTTTATTGTGCTAGATGTAATGTGTAGCGACCGAGACCTTTT